>APFE030714537.1:110307-159668 GCA_000404065.3 Pinus taeda
TTCATCATTCTACATGTTTTTGTTGACATATATGTATCAAAAATTAAAAATATATATATATTTTTAAAAAATCACTCCGGGATTCGCTCCCAAACCGGGAGCTTCTGAAAATGGTTGCTCCCGCTCCCAAGTAACATAGGTACCTACAACAAAACACGTTGCTTATAGGGCTTCTCTCTTGCTGTCTTATGGCTCCTCCTTGCAGCGGCTAGGGTCTCCCTTTGATTGCGGCTAGGGTCTTTCTGTCTGCGTCTTTAGGCCTTCCTTGACTGCGGCTTGGGCTTTCCTTGACTGCGGGTTAGTGCTCCTCTTGACAGCGAATTGGAGCCTTCTTCTTGACAACAGATTGGAGCCTCCTTTGACTATGCATAGAAGCCTCCCTTTGACTGTGGATAGGAGCCTCTTTGAACAGCAGATTAGGGCTTGTCCTTCTCTGCTAATTAGGCATCCTTTTGCTGCGAATCAGACCTGCGGCTAGGGCACTAGGGCATTTTCAAGACTGCAGCTATGGCTTCTATATGACTGCAACGATGGCTTTTATATGACTGCGGCTAGGGCATGGCTAGATCTCCTTCCTTTAGGACTGCGGCTAGGGCATGGCTAGATCTCCTTCCTTTAGGATTGTCGCTATGGCTTCTTTATGACTACAGCTAGGGCATGGCTAGATCTCCTTCCTTTAGGATTGCAGCTAGGGCTTCTCCCTCTTGACCTCTCTTGCCACTAAACCCAAACGAGTGGAGTCAGATCACGAGAGAAGTGTGTGTGACAAATGACTACAGGTCACCTCTATTTATAATGCAACGTTGAGGTTGAGTTGGGGTTATTTGCTTGTTGGCCGACCTTGACAAATTGTCAAATAACACAAATAAAAACATATCTCCATAAATACATGTCAGAATCCGATGATCTTTAGATCAGTGCTACACCTCTCAAAAAGAGGAATCCAAGAAAAATATCAGTTGCCATAAATAAGATGACCCACATGGAGTTTGGCCCTAGTTGCCAATTTTAACACTCCCTCTCAACTAGGGAGAACTCCATCTGCTAATCCATCTGTCAGTCCGTACTATCTCTGCTATCAATGCAGTGCCCTGCACTGCTCTACTCTGTTGAACTATGAAGAAGAAGTGATCGAAAATGTATCATACCATTCTTTACTAACCCGAAGTCAGTCCCATGAAAAGAGTGTCTCATACCACTCTTACTGATCCGAAATCAGTTCCAAATAGAGAGTGTCTCATACCACTCTTACTAATCCGAAATCAGTGCCAAATAGAGAGTGTCTCATACCACTCTTACTGACCCAAAGTCAGTTCCAATTGATCCCAGATCAATATCATCCTAGCATAGGGGGTACGGTAGTACATGATGTGTCCATTTGTAGTACTATCGTCCCTATCCTCATTTCCCTACTCATTGGCCAAATGAGAGGTACTTCCCATGAGTCCCAAACTACATGGGTAGGATGTCTCAGCGAGAGAAGGATGAACCACTCATCCTGCCTACATGTCGCCATGGGGTATCCCAGGGGAAGGTTGAACCACTCACCCTGTACACAACAAATCACTAGGGGAAGGCTAAACCACTCACCTTATGACTGTGTCTCAGCAGGAGAAGGATGAACCACTTATCCTGCCTGCATAGCAAACCACTAGGGGAAGGTTGAACCACTCACCCTATGGTTGCTCATCGCTCGAAGAAGTACCCCATGCCCCCCAAAGCTCCCAGAGCTCAATATCCATATCATACAGGACCCTTAGGAGAGGGTTTCTCCACAACTCCTAGTCGTTCTCGGAAAGTTAAGAATTTGACCTTTCGCAGGGGCTTCGTCAGAATATCGGCGACCTACACATAAGTCGCAATGTGATGGAGCCTTGTTGCTCCTCGATGTACCATATCCCGGATAAAGTGGTACCTGATGTCTATGTGCTGGGAGCGATCATGAAATACGGGATTCTTTGATAATCGGATCCCACTCTGGTTGTCACAGAGGCTCACGGTGTGTCCAGACAGCTCACTGAAGGGCTTCTCGAACCAGACAGCTTCACACGAGGCCATACTCGCAGCTATGTATCTAGCCTCAGTGATGCTCAAAGCAACCGACTTTTGTTTCCTGTTCATCCAGGATATCAACGCAGAATCCAAAGAGAAGCTGCACCCAGAAGTTCTCTTGCGATCCACCACATTGCTTGCCTAATCAGCATCAGAATAACAATGCAGACTCATATTTCCAGCAATGTATCTTAGTCCATGAGTGATTGTGCCCAAAAATATCTCAGAAAATTCTTGGCACCAATCCAATGTGAGTGATGAGGCTCAACCACATATAGGCTCAACATACTAACTGCAAAACATATATCCGGACGAGAGTTCACCAAGAGCATCAATGCTCCTATGAGTTGACAATACTCAGAACATTTCTCAATTCAAGTCCGGCAACACTACCGCATAACTTCTTAAAGTTAAGCTCCATCGGGGTAGTCACGGGCTTGCAGTTCACAATTCGAAATTCGGAATCCAACTCCCTCTTACATTTGTAAATGAGAGGGTCTGCACTTGACAGAAAGAGGTCATCCATATGAAGCACAAGTATGAGAGATCTATCATCTTCAACCTTAAAGTAAAGGTTCAGATTGGCTTCACTCCTAGTGAAATCCAGCTTCATCAGATAACCATCGACCCTCTCATACCAAGCCTGGGGTGCTTGCTTCAAACCATAGAGAGCTTTCTTCAAACTGCATATATGAGATTCTTGGTCATGAACCTCAAGCCCCTCGTGTTGTTCTACATCAGTGGTCTTGATATTACTTGTAAGTTTTCCCTCGATACATCCCGGACATATACCTTCATTCTCTTCTTTTAACTCAGGCATCCTTGTCACCATCTATCTCACAACGGGTAGGGCCTTACAACAAAGATGGGCAAACCTCTGGTGCCTTAGTTTAGATTGAAGAGATGTATCACAAGACATGGTCCCCAATGGACTTCCTGCAACTTGATACAAAGCGCCAACGCTGAACTCAAGAGTAAAAGCATCTTTAAAATTCCTTTTCCAAAATCCAACCACGTACCTTTCCATTGATGAATGCCACCTTGTAACCTTTGTCTTCCATTGCCAAAATAGACATCGGGTTCTTCTTGAGATTAGGTACATAAAGAACTTCTAAATGAATCAAGTTACCCTGATCCAATTGAAGAGTAACATTCCCTACACCCTTTATGGGATAGGTGGCACCGTCTCCAAGAATAATCTTCACGTTTCTTACCTTCTCTATTAGATTAGAGAGAGCTTCCTTGAATCTGGTGAAGTGCCTTGAAGCACCACTATCAATAAGCCAATTTCCCAAAGTGTTTGGAGGAGAGGCAGAGGAGAGAGCCGAAATAAGATAATACTCCTTTTGCTTATCAAAAACAACATTTGATTCTTCATACCTGGAGTTCCTTGCTTTCTTGGAGGGTCGACCATTTCCTTGATGTCCTACATTCCTTTTTCCTTTGCCATTGTACTTGTCATTCTTCGATCATTGTTGTTGAAGTTGCCCCTAGAATGATTATGATCATCGTCATGTGATGTGTCCCTTCTATTTGGACACTCCCTCGCACAATGGCCAAACTTGTTGCAAACAAAGCACCTGCCCTTCCTTCGAGCCTTAGATTCGGGCTTTCCACTGAAGTGACCTTTAGACCCTGCATTATTTCTCCTTTTGGCATGAGTGGAGAAAGCAGTGGGGTTGCCTCTATTAGAAGGCATTTCTTGCTCCACCATTCTTGTTTCTTCCTAAATGCATCTTGACATCAATTCTTCAAATCCTAGAATTCGATCATTATTAAGAATAGTGGTTCTAAATATATACCACTCAGGTGGGAGTCCTCCAAGGGTAGTGATAGTAAGTTCCCTGTCAGATATGATTTCTCCAATCGATAGAAGATCATTCTTGATCTCGGTGATCCTTAAGAAGTAGGATTGAATATCCTCGTCCTTTCCTTTCTTAATATCCTTCAACTTATTTTTGAGGAACAAAATTTGATTTTCATCACTAATCTTAAACATGCTTACCAATCTGTCATAGATCTCTTTGGAAGTGTTTAGATCGAAGACGTAGGCCACCAGACGCTTGGCAATGGAATCTTTGATAATCTTCTTCGCTTTGACTTCACCCTTGGTGTACTTGTTCTTTGTAGCAGCCGGTGCACTTGATGGAGGCTCGGGGATTTTACCCTTCGCATAATCCAACACTTCTTGTTCTTCCAATGTCAGATCAAGAGACATCTTCCATCTGTGATAGTCAGACTTTTCACAGAGCTTGTCTTTAGCCGGGAAGTGGGATGCCCCTTTTTTACGTGGGATGCCCCTTTTTTATGGTGATCCACTCCCCACAATTGATCATGTTGAAAGATTTATTGCACATTCTTCAAAGGACAAAGTGGTCCACCAGGAAGTCCTTATACTATTGTTCATGAGCTCTCTCCATGCTCATAACTCAGGGTTGCATAATCATGAACCTAGGAGCATCTCATCTATTGAGGAGTTCTTTGAAGGCTTTCTTAGAAATTTTCAAGTATATCTCGCATTAAACATTCAAAGGGAAGCCTTCATTGACTTTGAGAATCTAGATGATGGGCAAGAAAGAGGGTCCTCCTTGGGTCCACATGACAAAAATAGGCATGATGATAATATCAAAAGCACATGTGATAGGGAGGGTGAGTCTGTAGGGAGTGAAGTTAAGGTTAACCCTACCTTTTCCAAGGATACTATCTTTGATGATCCACCCTTTGAAGACCTTGGAGTAGGCGATCCCATAGCCCCTTCAAACATTAATATCAAAGATTACTTACATATTAAAGAAGGAAAATGGGATGTTTGTGAAAATCGTTTCAACAACGACCTTATCTATGACACCGAAGATGATGATATCGATAGGACCCTTGTCTTTCCTCATAATTATGGGGTTGTAGTTGAGTCCCATGTGGACCCTTTCCTCAACCCTCCTCACATCATCACTAATAATGAGGAATCCTCCATCTCTCCTGTGTGTGATCATCGTGGGAAACCTGCTTGTTGTGTCTCTCCATCTCATCAGTCTCCCTTTCCTACTAATCATAACTCTATGGTGGCCATGAAGCATGACATAAATGATAGGGACCGTGATGAAGGTGATATGCCTGAACTTGCCATCCATCAAAATTTTATGAGTCTGATTGTCGACATCTCGATCTTTTGGTTGGACGAGAGGACCTCGTGGATTAAATTGCATCCTTTTGTCCCTTACTGTCCCGTGATCCCCCATGCGTGTGCATTCTATTTTCCTACCTCTCGCCCTGGTGACCCTCCATATGATTATTCCTACCCTTGATTTTGGAATTGCTACATAAGTAATCATTGGGCAAAATGTTTTTATATTGATCTAGTGATGTCTTGGTTGCATTGGCTCTATGATTACACTTACTTGCACAATGTAACATGCATGTTAGGTAGGATGCATTGCATGGTGAATTTTCTCATTAGAACTAACCTCATATGATATTTTCATGCTCGATTAGCTGCATTTAAATTAAATTTGTATGGAAAATGATTTTACTTTCTTGTTGATTTTATGGCCTAATACTAAGCATGGGTGATCATAAGACACCACAAAAACATGTTGCCCTTTGTGCTTAGTTTGTGACATGTGCAGGTAACAGGTCTGTGGTACCAAGAGATTGTTTGTGTTCCCATGGCCTCAAGTTCGAGTAGATTTGCGCACATTTCCGAGAGCTCATGTTCCAATTGGAGCCAGATGTTACCCACCACCTATGGGTAGTATGCATACGAGAAAAATTTCTCCTAGATGGTCCTTAGTCGGCAGCCAACAACCACCAGATAACTCGATGTGCCATTATCTCTGCCACCTGAGCCAGCCATGTGGTCCCTCGCCCATTTGTTATGATCGTATGTTTAAAGGTGGGCCTCCCAACCCCGAATGTATGGTTTTTCATTGGTATAGTTGAGTATTTTCGTTACTTATCACAAGCATTTTTTAGCACAATTGAAGGGGGGATTCGGCGGAAAGAGTGGGTTAGGTCTGTACTCTTGTCTCCTCCGCTCGATTTGGTGGTTACCCTTGTATCCTAGTCCTGTGGGATCTCCTTTACTGACCATTATCTTTAGGGTTGGCACTACATGGGAAATCCTAATTTTGATTGCGTGGTCCCGCTTCCCGACACCATATGCATCTCTCCCTTCCGCTCACTCTAGCCCCATTTATCATTCTTCCCATCCGGGTCCACATGTGTCCACTGGGTTCACATAGGGCTAGTCTCCCCCTCCCCTTGTCCACAGTTTGGGTCAGGCTTGGAACGATGCCCTGGACATGGATGCAGCTAAAAAGAATAGAAAAAGCATAATTTGGCCACTCTCAACAGAAATGTACCACAAAATGCAAAAAATGGCTAGAACATACAAATTTAGCAAGTGGGCAAAAGCCAAACATGAGCTCTACCCCCTTATTTATGGCCATCACCCTGGTTCCTATGGGCCCTAGATGAGCCTCCTCCACATTAATGAACCCATGATTGTCCCAACCCTTACGGCGTACCTACTACTATATACTATGCATCATGCTTTCATCCCTTGGAGCCCCAAGCATTTATGAAGAAAAATCAATTAAAGGAAAAAGGCATATGAAGAAGGGTGGAAAAACAAAGGCCAAAGTAACTCATGCACCAAAATTTGCTCCTTCCTATACTCATATACCCAAGTGTGGGCTTCCCTCATCATAGCTACCCTTGTACCATGTCATGTGGCCTAGAGAGTTCCCTTGATCCCCACTATGTTCCATTACTATATCACTTGCCACCTACCACCTGATGGATGTACCATGGACATGTCAACCCCTTCAAAGGATGAAACCACCTAATAGGGTCCTTGGTTAACCCCCTTATTGAGCTTGGAGACACTTGTACATGCCAAAGCCCACTATGGAACGACATGCCACCATGAAGTGCCCATTGATTCCATGATTTGTAAGCTCTTTTACTTGATTATCTTAATGATTTGTCGTATTGGAGGGCAAGGGAATGCATTGGGCCTTATGCGGGATTGCAGGTGGGTCTCCATTTAGGGTTTGGTTTCCCTATACGGGATCCAAGCGCTCCAAAGGGCCACATTGACACTTATAGGATGAGCATTGAGAGCCATGGGCCTCCAACATAGCAGAGAGTACTGCATGGATCCCTAGCACCACTCATTGCTCATGTTCCACCTTTTGGATGAGGATGATTCTCCTAATTCACCATGCCCAGTCGGCTCCATAATTGTACCACACTCAACGAGGTTCCAGGGTCCAGATGAGGATGTGTCTCAATGCAAGAGACAATTGGAGGGTTTATGTCATCATCCTAGCCCTCACAGATGGTTTACAGGCATTATCGATCCAATTGGAGACTCATGAGGATGTCCTTGTGCCCCCACACCCACTTGGGAGCACCACAGTAACTTGCTTGGAAATAAGAGGCCACCACTATGTTTGGAGTCCATTTTCTCACCATGCCACACTTTGGACTTCATTAGGCCTTCTCAAAGGTCCAACGACTCATCATATTCATTATTTTTCCCTTTTTGCCCTTTTGAGAGGCCATTATTTGTATTATTGAGCTATCTTGGTGGGCTTGTCACTAAATCATGTCATTATCATGTATTATTTTATTATTTGGGGCTAATTAGGCCAATTAGGAAAATCAAATCCGCTTTAGAGTTGTATAAATATGATAGAGGCGCATTCTAAACTCTTATCATCACTTGGATTGGGTTCGTATCTCTTAAGAGATTCTCACACCTTTTGTTGGGTAAACATTTTGGAGCTTTCTTGATGCACTATGATTGGATTCTCGCTATTGTCTTTGGCGCTTCTTTCTAATGCGAAGTTGATGAATCGATATACTCTCTCTCTCATGTAAGTCGAATTTTGAGGCTATTCTTGTTATTTTACCGGTTTGCTCCATGTTATGGATATCATTATTCTTGTATGAGTTAAAGAAAATGAGAAATTCTTCTGGGAGACTTGAATAAGTGATTTAATGTTGTTGTACTTGAAGGGAGTGGGTGAATGTTCCTGGAGGCACCTAATAGGTTTTAAGCCTCGAAACCTCATCTCTTTCGCAAATTTGAAGTATAAATCCCTATTGACCTAGTGGTTGCCCTTAGAGAGGCTAGCAAAGATCAATTAGGGCTCCTTAGCTCACGAAAATTCTCGATCTATGTGTATATTGACTCCATTAGCCCCAAGCAATAAGGCATTGATCTTCGTATCCCTTTGGTGGTCAAATTTACCTCTTTTTTCTTCATTTTTCCAAATTCTATGCCTAACCCTAAAGGGTCACCTAGGGCATCGAGTGAAATCTTTTATCACCATCCAAACACCTTAAAAATTGGTCCACAACTATGTTGGGGTCTTCTCTAGGGGTCCTCCAAATTTGAGCACAATCCGATGTTGGAATCCCAAGATATTGCAAACGCTAGCTCGAGGATCATTTCTCTCCCTAGGTTGTTTTGGGTCAGTGTCCTCATTTGGATCATTGCATTTCAATCCTCAAAGAAAATTTGTCCTTTGATCCTCTTCTCTTCCATAATTAGGTCAAGCCCCTCCTTGGTTGATCAACTCCATACCCTTGACCTAATTCTGGGTCCACTTGGTTCTTTGTGGTCCCGCAACTTTATAACTCTAATTTCACAAAGATCGCATAAAGGCCAATTCTCCGCAAGGATTCTCTAGTCTAGCAATCATCTTAATAATATATATTCCCAAACCCTAGCCTCGAGAATCCCTTTAGCCCTTCCTAGAGAACCCACCACCTTGCTTTTGAAGCAAGCAAGCTATCTAATTAAGCCTCTCTTGTGAATAGGCCTTGGGAATCACTTCTTATCCTTCATAGATTTAGCCTTCCTTGTGATTCCTCCTATGCCCGGTCTCCTCCCATTGGTGAAAGTCTGCAAAGAGCAGGGAGCCTTAGCTGAGGTGACAGTGGGCTATCGCTCCATGGTTGCTCTTCACCTAGTAGTTGCTCTATAGGATCCCCTCCCAGAACCCCTGCTAGTTTGAGTAGTAACAAGCCCCAAAAATAGTGGCCCCTTGATCTCCAAACAAATGACCTTTGGTGCTCCCAAGTGGCTGTGGGGGCACAAAAACATCCTCATGGGTCTCCAAGTGGATTGAACAAGCCTGTATCACATTTGTAAGGGCTAGAACAATGATGCAAGCCATCCCTTTGTCTCCCATGGTGAGACGCATCCTCATCTGGGCCCTGGACCAACTGTCAAGTGTGTGGTGCAAGTGTGTAGCCAGCTAGGCAAGGTGGTCCAAGCACATTATCATCATTAAATAAATGGAACACGAGCAAGCACTGAGTGGAGCTAAAGGATCCCATGATGTGGCTACTTGCTCTCTATTTAGTGGAGGCTCGTGGCTCTCAATGCTCATCCTACGAATGCCAATATGACCCTCTAGAGTGCTTGGACCCCGTATAAGGAGAATAAACCCCAAGACGAAGACCCACTTGCAATCCTGTATAAGATCCAATGCCTCTCCTCACCTTCCAGTACAACAAATCATCAATGCAATTGAGTAAATGAGCTTATAATTCATGGAACCAAGTGGACACTTCACAGTGGCATGCCCTTCCATAATGGGTTTTAGGACGTACAAATGTCTCCAAGTTCAAGAAGGAGGTTAATCAAGGACACCATTAAGTGGTTTCAACCTCTAAGGACAGTGACATGTCCAGGGTACATCCACCAAATGGCATGTGGCATGTGATATAATGATGGAACGAAATGGGGCATCAAGGAAAGGCTCTCCAAGTTCAAGAAGGAGGTTAATCAAGGACACTATTAAGTGGTTTCAACCTCTAAGGATAGTGACATGTCCATGGTACATCCACCAAATGGCATGTGGCATGTGATATAATGATGGAACGAAATGGGGCATCAGGGGAAGGCTCAAAGCCACATGCCACAGTACAAGGGTAGCCATGATAAGGGAAGCCCACACTTGGATGTATGAATGTAGGAGAGAGAAATCGTGGTACATGAGTTACCACAGCCTTTGTTTTTCCCCCCTTCTTCATACGCCTTTTGCCTTTTTATTGATTTTTCTTTTCATAACTGCTCGAGGCTCCAAGGGATGGGAGCATGATGTGTAAGATATAGCAGTGAATACCCCCTTTAGGTGGGGCAGTTCATCGCCCACCAAGGGTTGGGACAATCTTGGGTTCCTTGATGATGCAGGGGCTCATATAGGGGCTATAGGAACCAGGGTGATTGCCATAATGATAAAGGGTAGAGCTCATGTTCACTTTTGCCCACGTGCTAAATTTGTATGTCCCGGCCATCTTTTGCATCTTATGGTACATTTCTTGTTGAGAGTGGCCAAATTATGCTTTTTACTTTCTTTTTAGTTGCATCAACCTTCGAGGCATCGTTCCAGGCCCGACCCAAGTGTGGACAAGGGGAGCGGGAGGCTAACTCCTTGTGGACCCAATGGCCAAATCTGGATCCAAATGGGAAATATGGTGAAAGGGGTTATAATGAGCAGAGGGGAGTGATGTATGTGCTGTCAAGAAGCGGGACCACACAACCAAAATCAAGATTTCCCATGTAGCCATTCCTAAAGCTAGTAGCCAATAAAGGAGATCCCCCAAGACTAAGATACAAGGTTAACCACCAACTTGGACAAAGAAGACGAGTACAAACCAAGCCCATTCTTTCCGCTGAATCCCGCCACTAATCCATGCCCAAAAGTCTCCATTATAAGTAAGCCAAAATACCCAATTACACATTGAAAAGCCATACCTTTGGGGTTGGAAGGCTCAGCTTCAAACATACGATCATAACAGATGGGCGAGGAAACATATGGCTGGCTCAGGTGGCAAAGATAGTGGCACATCGAGCTATTTGGTGGCTGCAAGGGGCTGCTGGTTGTCGACTAAGGACCATCTAGGAGAAAAAAAATTCCCCTATGGATATCACCCACAAGTGGTGGGTAACAAGGTCAATATCTACTAGGATGGGCAGTGTATTCCTTTTTCCCAATGTGCCAAACTTGACGATTGCCAAATGTGTGATCAAGTGGGTGAGAAGGGGAGCAATTCCCACGAATTACTCAACAAGAAAGATGCCAAGAATCTGTGGTATGACACCTCTCCAAATCTGCGAACAAACTGCCCTACGTAGATGTCAAACAAACCTGCGTATAATTGCCTTCATGTGGAGTTGAACTAAGTTGTGTGTGATTTGACTGGTTGGCACTGGAGAAGGTGAGAGACAAGTGCAAGAAAGTGGGGGACAAGAATTGTCCCATGTGGCAGCTTTGTCCCCACTTTCGTTTTGCAAATTCGTGAACTGATTTTAACTGCCTTTTTTGATAATTTGTGGGCCTCTTTGACTGATTTGTTGACTTGGCTAATTTGACCTCCAATGTGTTGAAGAATGTAACTAGTGTCGGTTTTCATAATTGTATTTGTCAAAGAGAAAGAAAAAGATTTTTTTTATTGTAAATTTGACTAATTTTAGCGTGGGTTTCATGCTTGGGTCATTGGTCAATAGTCATTGGTCAATAGATCTAGCCAGTGATGCGAACATCGTGATTTTTTTGCACTGCTAATATACTCGCCACATTTTTTGGCAATTTTTTTATTTTCAAAAAATCGTGAAAAAATCGTGATTCTTTCTTAAAAATCACAATCCAATTGAAAAAATTTGTGGCAGGCGAAAACAACGACTTACAAAAGTGATTTGTGGTTATTTTTCCTCATTTTTTTAGACAAAGGGTAAGAGTGAAAGCTAAGGAGGAGGAGAACTCATCTACAAGGGCAAGAGAGGAGAAAAGTGAAGGAATTTACCATCCCAAGTAAGAAGAATTCAAGTTTGGACCAAGTTTCTTCGACAAAGCGTGGTTTTCAGGTATGGGCATCAAATTTGGCCATTTTTTTCTTGTTTTTCCTTGGGTTTCTATCACCCATTTATTTTCAATGATTTTTTTGGATTTGATTGTGTTTTTTTTTCATTTTTGTTGCATATAGTGGAGAGGGTTTATTTTGGTCAAAAATGCAAAAACTTGATTGTTAGATTTATTAGTTTAATTTCTTCTTGTGCCCTAGTGTTTTTCCATCATTTTTGCTTGGGTTTGAATGTGTATTTATTCCATTATTGTTGCATTGAGTTGAAGTTTATTTTGTCAAAAATTCAATATGTTGCATGTAAATTTTAATTTTATTTTTTTTAACTTGCAACTCTTCTTATGCCCTAGGTTCAACTTCAAACTTCAAATTTCATCTTACATTAAAACTCAAGAGTTCAACAAAGTTACAATCATGCCAAGGAAATTGGACCCTCTATGGGAATTTGGTAAACCTTATGGAGGGTTTGACAGATCAAACTTGACTTGCAAGTTATGTGGGCATCATATGATAGGGGGTATACAGATTGAAGTATCACCTTGCACAAATTCCTGGACATGAGGTAGGGCCTTGTACAAATACAAATCCAGAAATCGTTCGAAGAGCCCTCAGATCATTGGAATAAATAGAGCAAACTAAATTGTCCAAATCAGCTCTAAAGTGTCAACTAGCAAGGAGTAGAGTGTCAAGATTGGGAGGTGAACATGAGAGTGGTACTGTTTCTACTTCAGCATCAGCATCTACAACCAACCCTGTAGTTGCCTCATCATTGTTTGTTCCTAGAACCACACCTAGGTCACAACCATCTATCTCTTCAATTATTAAAAAGGGGAGAAAGAAGACGCTAGCAAGTTGTTAGGCAAGTTTCTTCTTTCGAGTGATACTCCTTTCAGCGTTGCAAGGAACAATCCATTTTTCCAGCCTGCGGTTGATGTTATTGCTATTGTTGGCCTAGGGTACAAAGTCTCTTCTTATGATGACTTTAGAGGGCGCATTCTTCAAAATGAAAAGGTTGACTGCACCAAGAGATTGGAGTTTGGGGCATCATGGGCACACAGAGGATGCACTGTGATGTCAGATGGTTGGACCGATCAAAAGGGTAGAAGCCTTATAAACTTCTTGGTTAATTGTCCCAAGGGGACAATGTTTATGAAACCTGTTAATGCATCTGCACACATCGAAGATGCACGGTTATTATGGATTTGTTGGATGTGTTCATTCTGGAGGTGGGTCCAGAACATGTTGTCCAAGTCATAACAGACAATGCTGCAAATTATGTTGTTGTTGTCAAGATGCTTATGGAGAGGCATCCTACCTTATTTTGGACACCTTGTGCTGCACACTGCATTGATTTGATGTTGGAGGACATAGGAAAAATTCATTTTGCCAAGGATATTGTTGAATCATCAAAAAGCATTACAAAATTTATATATAACCATGCATTTGTGCTTCATTTGATGAAAACATTCACCAACAACAAGGAGTTGGTGCATCCATTACACGGTTTGCCACTAGTTTCATATCTTTTCAATCCCTCTTGAATTCTATGTGGGATGTGAAGAGAATGTTTCTTTCAGATGAATGGCATGCTTTGGCATTTAGCCGCAAACCAGAGGGAGATGCCATATGCAGGTTAGTTTCATACATGGAAAGCTTCTGGGCAGGAGTGTAGAAGGTGTGCAGCGTTACTGAACCTTTGGTAAAAGTTCTTCGATTAGTTGATGGAGACAAGCCCGTAAGGGGCTACTTGTATGAAGCCATGGATAGGGCCAAAGAATCCATTCGGACCTACTATGATGATAAGGGGGATGAGGGGTTTGAGAAACAACAACTCCTATGGGAAGTGATTGATGAGCGATGAAACAATACACTCCATCGTCCCATTCATGCTACAGGGATCTACCTGAACCCCGCATTTGCTTACTCCTGTGGTTTCTTATTTGATGTTAAGGTCATGGATGGACTCTTCACTTGTGTTCAGAGGATGGTGCCATCTCCAGCAGAATGTGCAGAAATCTCCAAAGAAATGGAGATATATAGGATGGCAAGTGGCACATTTAGCTTTGACATGGCTGTGGTTGATAAGAAGACTAAAATGCCAAGTATGTTTTAGTTTGTTTCAAATTTCATTGTCTCTTCAAGTTCATAACTTCATACTTTGCTTCAACTTTCAAATTTCATTTTTTTCTTATGTTTATCTTATTTGTTGTAGATGCATGGTGGAGAAGCTATGGTGGCGAAGTACCCAATCTTCGAAGGCTTGCCATTCGAGTGCTCATCCAAACATGTAGCTCCTCAGGATGCGAGCGCAACTAGAATGTATTTGAAAAAATACACACCAAAAAGCACAACAAGTTAAAACTTAAAATATTCCAAATTTCCAATTAATTTTTTGAATTCATTAAATAATATTCTTTTATAATTATTATTTCATTATTTATAATTTATTAATTTATGACCCTTGTGTAGATTGGAGTCCCAGCAACTTAATGACATGGTCTACGTCTATGACAATCTTCGATCGTGGGTGCGGCAACTTGTGAGGACCCCTGATGTGGAGACCATCTCATTGGATGGGATTGACACCACTGATGCATGGAGGGTTGAGGCCAAGAGGCCTCTCATGGAGTTGGTCATTGATTGGTTAGAGCAGGTGGTAGTGGAGGGGGTGGAGGAGGAGGAGGAGGAGACACCACCTACCCAAGCTACCTCTATCACCAGTAGAGGACACGGTCTACCTCCTATAGCTCCTAGTTCTTCAGCTTCTAGAGTAAAGTAGAGTCCACTGCCAACTCCACCGCCATCTACATCTAGAGGGAAAGCTACTGCATTTTCCCGCAAGAGGGGCAGAGGAAATTAGTAGTATTAGTTATTTGGTTCATTTCATCGTATATGACATTATGAATCGTGATATGAGATACATTATTATATTTTTTGTTGATATTTTGAGGCTGAGTTGGGACTCAAGACTTGGTATTCAGGGCATGATTCACTATTATGTGTGATGTAGCACTAGAAATGATATTACACATCTTATATATTAGTTCTTTTATCATATTTATGTGTCAATGCATTTATTTCATGTTGTAGATGCTTTAGATATTAAAAAAACGAATATTTTTGTATTTGCTGATTTTTGCCAGTTTTTACCGATTTTTTCCCGATTTTTCCAATATTTTCCGATTTCGGACCCTTGTCGATTTAATCCCGATCATGATGTTCGCAACACTGGATCTAGCCTCCATTGAAGGCTTCTAGGAGTCAAAAAGTCAAAATGTATTAGACCCTTCTTGGGAAAAGAAAAATTACTTTTATGTATCTTATGCTCCTCCATCAAGTCGGCCTCCACACCTTACAAGTCGACCTCAAACAACATATCATGTCGGCGTCAAAAGAACACACTCCAACCACTATATATAGCAAATGAAATCGACCTTTTGGTATTGCTTTGATTTGCAATTTTGATCTAAAACTACAAGAAGAGAGGAAGTACAGAATACTTGAAAGAAGGAGAAAGAGGCAAGTGAAGGGGATTAGAAGCTCAAAAAAGATCAAAAAGGTGCCATATTTTGCCATACATGGAAGTAGCCTGAGATTTTGTTGTAGGGCCGAAAAAGAACAGATTTGGTTGCAAGACCGAAGATATAGATTACAAAGAGAGTGAAGGGGATTAGAAGCTCAGAAAAGATCAAAAAGGTGCCATATTTTGCCATACATGGAAGTAGCCTGAGATTTTGTTGCTGGGCCGAAAAAGAACAGATTTGGTTGCAAGACCGAATATATAGATTACAAAGAGAATTCATCCTTGTTTTGGAGACTTGGGCTATGTTGATGTAACTACATCGAGGCTAGCTTTGATGGATGGAGGTAATTTTGTGTCATGGTCAAAAGAGGTTCTGGACTGTCTCACTTTGATTTGGTTCTACTAGTAAAGGAGTTTGACTAGGTTTTCCCCTTCTTAGGGGTTTTACCCTGGCTATGCGACTATCTCTAGTGTTTTTGTGATCTTCTTGTTTGGCATTTGTCTTGATGATGAAAGAACATAATAACAATAATGAAGAACAAAATAATAATCACAAGAATTTGTCAAAGTATAAGAGAAATCAAGCTACAAAACCTACTCTATATGTTCCCTTAGATTTCTCAACATGGTATCAAAGCTAAGGTCCATAGCATTAAAGGCAGGTAGAAGATCATTGATGGTTGGGAAAAGAAGTCTCATGTCAAGCTCTTACGACCAAGCTACCAAGGAGAAAGACCAAATTGAAATAAGTCATTTATGGGTTGTATAAGGGTCATCACTTCTATAACTAGGCCGCAGGTTTGATCTAGAGGAGCGAAGGATTCCAAGGAAGTCGTAAAACATTTATTAGGATCCAAGATGGCTCATCCATAAGCCTCAATCTAGTCGAAGTCTCTGAAGAATAGAGAAGGTCTATACATAAAAACATAGTCTAAATTTACCTCTCAAATTCGAATTATAATGCCATGTAAGATCAACCGAATTCTAAGTTAAAGAGGACTAATGACAGTCCTTAAAATCTGTGAAGAATCTACTTGGAAGAAGAACCAGCATCGAATCTCAAAAGCACATATTTAAGCCTTGTTTGCCAGATGAGAAAGGCGTCTCCTTTTCTGTGATCTGTAGTCAGAAGACCTGGGCATATATATAGATAATTCATACTTCATCCGTAAAAGAAAAAGTCGACTTGAAAGATCTCAGTGCTTATTTTGAAGTAAGACATAATATCAATCTCTGAAATGTTGAAAGGAGTCAAGGTGGGAATTGATGTCTAGAGTAAAAGAATACCTTTTGTAAAAATGTGAAGAAGAACATATTTGAAGACCCGTGACAACTTTTGAAATTCTCTACTACAGTCAAAAGAAAAGCATAAAGAACTCTTCAATGAAGAAACCTTATAAGGTTTGTAAAAAAAAAAAAAACCAAGGTATGTCTAAGACCATAAGTTTTTGTAGCTAAATTTCTTCATTAAAAGATACAATCATTTTGAAATTTGCCTTGTATTACTAACTTTCTTATGCTTAGGATTTTGAATCTTAAAGATTCTTGTTAGGGTGATTAATCACCAAATTGAATCTACCCTTATCATACTATCTCTTGCCATCTTATTCATTTTTGGTAAAACCCTAGCCTTTTGATGCTTAGGATATATAATGATGAAACCCTATTCTACTTAAGGTTTGATGGTAAAGTCTAGAACATATACTTTCTTGATAATTAAGATTTTAGTAATGTTATAAAGAAACCCTAGTCCTCTTAGGGTTTAGAACTTATGATGAAATCCTTCCCTATTAATGATTAGTGTTTGTTAATGTTATAGAACCCTAACGTTTTAGGGTTTGTTGCTAATGTCGAGAATAAATGATAAAATCCTAGATTTTTAGGGTTTGGTGAATTAGGGTTTATGATGAAACCCTTGAATTAGTGAAATGAAAGATCCTAGAAAATGAATCCCTAAGTATATGTGCTTTTGTCTATGTTGCACGAAACTTCTAAGAACCCGGCGTTTCGGGCCGTACCCGTACCTAAAACTTCGAAACTCGACCATCATGTAATCATCTATGAGAGTTAATAGAGACATGGTTTTCCTTCTAAATTGTCATCTATGGCTCTTATTCCCTTCTTTCATGCAAGATAACGTGTTATTCACTTTTTCATAAATTTCTTATATATATATGTGTGTGTGTGTGTGTGTGGGGGGGGGTGTTGATTTGGGGTAGCATCAGATGTGTGCTCTAGCCATGAAAATGGTGGAGAGGCTAAAGCACATGAGATCTCCAAGACCCTGAAATGGTTTGGGGAAATTCCACGGTTAAAGAGATATTAAATAATTAATATTTTTTAATGGAGAGTTCCTAAGTCTAACTAGGAAAATTAAAATATTAATGGGTATTAATATAAAACTAGGTGAGAATGTTCTAAATGACATGGATCAAGCCAAATCTAATCTAGGCCGTTGATTAGAGATTTAATCTCAACCGTTGAAGACTCAACAGAAAAAGTATAAGAGGAGGTTTGAGGGTCAGTTGGGGATACACCAAGATTGATCAGTCAGTTCGATTTTCTGGAGCGGGGTTTGCAGAGAAAATTCGAACAAGTGATCTGGGTTGCAGCGAGGGGCAGTGAGTGCATGGCAGGGAGGCAAAGATAGTGCCGAAGGACCAACACAAAAATTGAGGAGGCTACGCAATGCCAGCAGGAGCCATGCAGAGGGCCAGAGTGACTAAGCAGAGGCTAGCAGGGCTTGTTGGGTGACGCAAAAGGCCAGAGAGCCAGCGCAGAGCAACAGAAGGCTGACAAAGGTGGTTTCAAAGTGACGCAGAGGCCAGGAAGGCTGACGCACAGCCTCAGAGAAGCGTTGGATAGATTTTCGTGGAGCAGACTTGCTGAATATCTGCTTCCGAAGAGAGGGATTACTACCAGATAAATATCTCTGTTGGGTGAGCTAGTTTGGCACCCTATTTGTACTCAAGAAAGTTGCTTAATAATAAAACCCTCAGAACTGTTGCATTGGTTTTCCCAAGTTGGGTTTTTCTAGGGACGATTGTCCAAAAATAATGGTGTCCCTTGTGTGTTTGTCTGTGATTTTCAGTTGATGATATGTAGATGGTTGAGACTACATTTGTGTTTATTTTCAGTATTTATATGGTTAAATAAACAAGTAGGTGAAATAAACCAAATAATGCAGGAAGAATTTTTGACGTGTTAAACTTAGAAATTTTAACAATATAATATATCTATAGAATATATATAAATAATATTATATATATATATATATAACACACACACACATATGACCTTTCAGCCAATGTTTCCATTTATGGGAGGTGACGTTTTTAAACGTACCCGTTTCAGAAACTCCGAAACGTTTTAGTGCTTCGTGTAACTTAGGCTTCTGTATAATTGAAACCTTAGTCTGGTCAAATTGTTGAAATCTGATGTGTGTATCTAGGGTTAAAAACCGTAGTAAGAGACTGATATCAGGAAATAATAATGAAACCCTAGATATGAAATGCTAACTAGACTGTTGATATACATGATTTAGTTTTATTGATGAAATCTAGGGTTTGTAACAAAACCCTGGTAGGGTTTGGCATAAAATTCTAGGGCATAATATTGAAACCCCAGATGTTAAATGCTATGATTGGATTGCTAAACTTGATTTAAATTATCTAAAGGCTTTAAATCTCGATGATGGAATCTAAGGTTTTTGACAAAACCCTAGCAAAGTTGTTGAAGTCTAGATTATGAAAAAATATTGATTGTAAATCTAACTAGGTTTAGGTTTTAGAAGTCCAAAGATTGATTGTTTTGATGCTTCCATGATATGCTAACCCTATTTTGAAGTTAACTTCATGCTCCTATATATTTGTACTTGGTTGTACTTATTGAAAGATTTGCAGGTACATGATCTTCCACATGTTGAAGATATTCATGACTTGATAAAATGGTGAGCATGATGAATGAAGGAAGCTGTAATAATGATGATAACATAAAATGAATAGATAACCTTGTTGCCATGAGAAAGAATGATGTTCTTGAAGAAATGAAGCTTTGAAAGGTTGAAATTTCTTCGATGATATGATAAAGAACCTATAAGAATGATGTTCTTGATCTCCTTAAGTTAAGAAGGAGGTTGGATGAAAGAAAGTGTAAATCTCCCTAGTTGAGAGGGAGGGCATAATGGGACATCTACAAAAAAGGCCTTGAAGAAAGAATAAATATCACAGCTGAAGCATTACAGATAGATACTCACGAATGGCAAAGTTGTAAACAAGACTTGGATGTTCAGGAAAGGCTAAGTTTGGTCTGCTATAGAAGTTAAAGAAGAAAGCTTCCAACGAAGATGTGTTTAATAATATGGTGATGACCTAAGCAGCATCAGTTTATTTGAGAACCCCGGAGGTATAATAATATATATATTGAAAGTTTATTACTAATTAAGGTTGTGATTGTACAAGATCTCTCTGTAAAAGGTTGAACATTTGAAACATGCCTGGACTAGTGGATATATCTGAATTAAGGAGAGATGAAGCTTCTTGGGGTGACAAAGACGCTTGGGAGGACATCTGGTCGGCTTGTGATGATGTCTAGATCCCGAGGTAGGGAGGGTGGCATTAGTCTTGGAGCTCCAACCTTGGATACACACCTAGATCCTTGGGTTGGTGTTAGAGCTGAAGTTTGGTGGCACCTATAGTGGTTGAAGCTCGGTACTCACCTTAATCCCACCCAATTAGATGCCTTGGTCAAGTATCTAATCTATAGCACTGCATGTGTTGTGGCTCTTTGTAGAACATATCAGTTTGAGATCATCCTTGTACCTTTATATATATGTAATTATGAATACCTCCCTAGTTAAGGGCAGTGTTGAAGAATGTAACTAGTGTCGATCTTCATAATTGTATTTTTGAAAAGAGAAAGAAAAAGAAAATTTTATTGTAAATTTAGCTTCTTAAAGCATGGGTTTCATGCTTGGGTCATTGGCCAACAGGTCTAGCCTCCATTGAAGATTGCTAGGAGTCAAAAAGTCAAAATGTATCAGACCCTTCTTGGGAAAAGAAAAGTTATTTTTTATGTCTTGTATGCTCCTCCATCAAGTCAGCCTCCACACCTTACAAGTCAGCCTCAAAAGAACACACTCCAACCACTATATATAGCAAATGAAGTCGACCTCTTAGTATCACTTCGATCTACAATTTTGATCTGAAACTACAAGAAGAGAGGAAGTACGAAATACTTGAAATAAGGAGAAAAGGTAAGCGAAGGGAATTAGAAGTTCAGAAAAGCTCAAAAAGGTCACATATTCTGCCATACGTGGAAGTAGACTGAGATTTTGTTGCAGGACTGAAAAAGAACAGATTTGGTTGCAGGAGAGTTCATCCTTGTTTTGGAGAGTTGGGTTATGTTGATGTAACTACATGGAGGCTAGCTTGATGGATGGAGGTAATTTTGTATCATGGTTAAAAGAGGTCCTGGACTATCTCACTTTGATTTGGTTCTACTAGTAAAAGAGTGTGACTGGGTTTTCCCCTTCTTAGGGGTATTGCCCTGGTTGTGCGCCTATCTCTAGTGTTTTAATGATCTTGTTTAGCATCTGTCTTGATGATGAAAAGAACATAATAACAATAATGAAGAAAAAAATCACAAGAATTTGTCAAAGTATAAGAGGAATCAAGCTACAAAACCTAGTCTATATGTTGCCTTAGATTTCTTAACACAATGTGACTGCCATGTCACACATTTTGTCCCCCACTAACTTTTAATGTGCACCACTTTATCTTTTTTTCCTTTTTTTTTCATCCTTTTTTTATTTTTGGAAAAATAATAAATTTTTCCATATATTAATTTTTTCATTTTTTTCTCATTTTCGCCACTAACATTAGAGAAATTGGGTTTTGAGGGACTACAAGTCATTTTTTAACCCTCAAAGTGGGCCTTAGGATGATATTGAGGCTCTGAGGATGAATTTTAAGTAGTCACACGCCCCATATATTTCCTAAGACCATTTATTTACATCATTACATAGAAATTAACTAAAAAAATCTCGTTTTGCGAGAAATTTTTAATTATTAAAAAATCCTACTTAGACCTACTCAAATTCCGCAAAATTTTAAAGATGACCTAGCATGGTAATATACATTTATTCTAGACACTAAGATGGACTTAAGGCCCGATCTTCAAGCTATCACCCAGGCTTTAGGGTATGCGGTGAGTGAAAAAACATAGAAAATTATTCACCGCTAAAAAGTGGGAATAATTAACCAAGTAAAAAAAACCACTCCAAAGTGTACTCGCTTGTTGATCAAGTCTCAACATCCTAGGTCTGTTACATAGTTTTATTCATCAAGCGTGCCCGCAGGGCTGTAGAATCTGAGTACAAAATAAAGAAAGAGAGAAGAAAGGGGCCTAAAAACCCTGATGAAATCTGGAACTCTGAATGATCTGAAAGTGCAAGAGCGCCCTGAGATGTACTTTGGGCATGGAGTCTTCAAAAAAATTCAAATGCATCTTTAGTGGTCAGCATCTGTAAGAGCCCTGTCGATTTCCTCTTATAATCTCTCATTGAGCAATCAACAGCAACGATCTAATCATAATCAACGGCTAAGATCTTCTTGACCTCATCAAGTCACTTTTGTAAAAGTCATTAGAGAGAAATCAACTTGTCTCAATTAATACTGATTAATTAACCCATTTCCCTAAGTTAGACTTACGAAAATAATTAAAAGTTGATTAATAAATCTAATTAAAAAAATTTCCCTTTATAAAATAAAGTGGGCTTGGAGATAATTAATCCATGTGTTCCAATCACAATCAATGGCTAAGATAATCTTGACATCATTAAGTCACTAGAGAGAAATCAACTTGTCTCAATTAATATTGATTAATTAACCCATTTCCGTAAGTTAGACTTAGGAAAATAATTAAAAGCTGGTTAATAAATTTAATTAAAAAAAATTTCCTTTACAAAATAAAATAGGCTTGGAGATAATTAATCCATGTGTTCCTAGCCTCATTGACACCACTTGAGACTAGAACACCTATCTTATCTACACAAACTAACACTCCCTCTTAGCGAGAAAGGTGTTTTGCATAACACCCATCTTGTCTCTGAAGAATATGAATCTCACCTTCCCCAAGGCCTTCGTCAAGATGTCTGCTACCTATTGATATGTAGGTATATACTATAGTTGAATTGTCTTGCATTGTACACTATCCCTAATAAAATGATACCTAATGTCTATATGCTTAGACCTGTCATGAAACACCAGATTCTCAAATAGCTTGATGCAACTTTGATTATCGTAGTGTATCATTGTCATCTCTATCCTCTTACTAACAGCATTTGAAGCTAAATGGCCTCCCATGTCGCCATGCTAGCTGCTATATACTACGCTTCTGTAGAGCTCAATGCCACGGACTTCTGCTTCCCACTGTACCAAGAGACAAATCCCAATCCCATATTGAAGCAACACCCTACAATGCTTTTCCTATCCATTGTACTGCCTTCCCAATCTGGATCAGTATAGTCCATCAACCTGATACCATCACCTCCAGTATATTTGATCCCATACTCAATAGTACCTCACAAATAACACAGCACATGCTTTCTTGTTATCCAATGTGCCCTCTTTGGTTCAACCATGAACTGACTAAAAAAGTTTAACACAAATGATACATATATCATGTTGTTGACCAAATACATAAGAGAGCCAATCAGCTAGTTGCCTATAGAGTGTGGGTCCACATCCTTCTCCCTGGATGTATCTACCTTCCTCTAATTGGTGATCAGGGTTTAGACATGGCTCTGCAATCTTCCATCTCAAACATCCTCAAGATCTCAATGCAGTTTTTCCCTTGCCCAAAGAAAATCTCCCCATCTGTCTGCCACACCTCCATGCGTAGAAAGTAGTGCATAAGCCCCAATTCTTTTGTCTCGAACTCTGCTACAAGGTCCCGCTTGCATTCTTTTATGAGCCCCAATGAACCTGTCAAGAACAAGTCGTCCACATATTGAACAAGAATGAATGTCTCAACCCCAACCATCAAATAGTAGAGGCTTGCGTTTGTCTCACTCTTCACAAAGCCCATTCCCTAAAGGTATCTATCTATGCGCTCATACCACTCCCTAGGAACCTACTTAAGCTCGTATAAAGCTCTCTTCAATCTAGACATGTAGGTCTCACTGTTGTGTGCTACAAAGCTTTCTGGTTGCTCAAAGTACACTTCCTCCTCCAACTTGCCATTGAGGAATGTCATCTTGACATCCATCTGATGGATCTACCATCCCATCTATGCTATTAGTGAGATCACGATTCTGATAGAAGTATACCTGGCCACATGAGTGAATGTCTCCTCATAGTCTATTCCCTCCTTATGAGAGAACACCTTGGCCGTAAACCTTGCCTTGTATTTCTCAATGTTACCATCTGCACCGTGCTTGATCTTAAAGATCTAATGTGATCTAAGTACCGCCCTATCTATCGGTCTAGGCACCACCTCCCAAACATCGTTCTACATGATCGAGGTGTACTCCTCAACCATAGCATCCCCCCACACTTGTTGTTGTGCAGCCTCCTGGTAGTTTGAAGGTTCGTTATCCACGATCTGACTAATCAATGCAATGTAGCTAATGTACCTGTCCGGTTGTTTCCGCTCTCTCCTACCCGCCTTAGGAGTCCCCACAAACCCTTGAGCATCCCTAAGTGTCTGCTGAACCTCTCAGTTCCTCTTGCCAACTGTGGATTGTGAAATCTGAACTTCCACATCCTCTTGATGCATCTCACAAATCTGTTGCATCTATTGCTCCATGCTTTGTGAACTCTCAAGAACACTTGTACTTGAGCATGTGCTTGTACTAGTAACTATACTCATACTGTCTTGTCCTAAACCTATTGTTCTACCCTTGGAGCTTCTGTTGGTTGGTCACTCTGATCAATTGTTGCTAGCAAATATTATGGACCTTCGATATGCCTTGTCCTCCATAAATCAGACATCTCTGTTGACAATAATCCTCTTAGTCCCTAGAATAAACATCATATATGCCTTTGAGGTCTCATTGTACCCAAAAAAGTACCCCTTCTCTGCAGTTTGATCCAACTTGGAACGTGTATCACCTGGAATGTGATAATATGCTAAGCTGCCAAATATCCTGAAGTGGCTGACATATGGCTTCTTCCCAGTAAACACTTCCTCCGATGTCATCTTTCCCAATGCCTTATGTGGGACCCTGTTTTGAATATATACTGCAATATTGCATGCCTCTGCCCATAAGTATCATGGCATACCCTGGTCATACAACATGGCCCTGGTTGCCTCTAATATCGAATGGTTCTTCCTATTAGCAACCCCATTCTGTTGCGGGTTGCAAGGAACTGTGCACTCTCTCTTGATCCCCTCCCTGGTACAGAACTCCTGGAACGCTTTCCCTTTCTACTCGCCTTCGTTGTCTAACCAAAGAACTTTCACCATCCTGCGTGTCGAATTCTCCACAAGAGCTTTGAACTCTCGGAAGTAGTTGAAGACCTCATCCTTGGTCTTCAAGAAATATATCCCGATCTTCCTGGAGAAATCATCAATAAAGGTTACAAAATATTCATACCCTCTAAGAGACTGAGTCGACATTGAACCACATATATCAAAATGAACTAAATCAAGAACACCTTTGGATCTAGTGTCACTCCTTGGAAAAGCTTCCTAAGCAAACTTTCCCAATACACATCCCTTGCACACATCAATGTGTTTCGTGCTCATCTCTATAACACCTATCACAGTCTCTCGAAGCAATTTAAGTGCCCCGTGGTGGATATGGCCCATCCTCATATGCCATAACTCTCCCTGATCTCTCAGATCGTTGCTGCTCACAAGTGCCTTTGGAGTATCCATTTGCAGCCTGTGAAGTTTGCCACTTCTGACTCCAATAACAATGGGTGATTTATTAACAACTGTTGTCCTCTAAAGAGTACATTCTACCCCTTATCTTGAAGAATAGACACGGAAACCAAGTTCATCTCCATTCCTGGCACATGCAACACATCATGGATTTGAATCGACTTGCCAAACTCCCTATGAAATAGAACACTCCCCCTCCCAATTGGATTACACTTGGACTTGTTCCCTATCTCAATCTGGAATCTAATGTCCTCCTTCTTGTAACTAGAGAAGTACTCCCTAACTCCTGTCATATGAAATGATGCCCCACTATCTATATACCAAACAGCCTGTGAGTTCGAGCTAGTCAAGCAAGCTATGAGTGCGAACTCCTATTCCATCTGACTAGAAAGCTCATCTGCACTTGTTGAAGTTGCCATCTGCTTCTTTCCCTTCTTATCACCTTTCTTCCTCTGCAAACAATTGCTGACATAGTGGCCAAACTCATGACAACCATAGCACTTGACCTTTGAAAGGTCCTTCTTCTTATCCCCCTTGGAGTTGGACCCTTTGTTGGATCCCTTCTTTGCAATGTTTTTCCCTACAAGAGCCATGTTTTCCTGTTCTATCTCACTTTTTTGTCGATTGTTGTTGCCATCAACAAGACTCAACCTAAGCTCCTCCTGGGTTAAATTGCTCCACAAATGATCCCAATCAAGTAGGTCATGTCGTCCATTGATCACTTGGACAAACACATCCCACTGCTTTGGGAACCCATTTAAGGCAATTCTCACGAGCTCATCATCTTCTATCTTTCCCTGATAGTTGTTAACACATCATTGAAAAGTCTAACTTTGGTGAGGTAACTAACTACACCTTCACCCTTGTTCATCCTAGTGTTTATTAGCTTCTCTCTAAGAATTAGCTTCCTGTTAACAGTAGCATTCTGGAATAGTTTCTACATGGCATCCCATATCTTCTTGGTTGTATCCAACTCTGTGATGGGGAACGATATGACCATTAACCTTGTCCTAGATAATTGACATCCTCTTTTCGGTAAACTGCTAACTGCGTCGGATCTGCTAGTATGGCTACAACTGTCGTAGCATATTCCCTCAACCATGCTCCTCCAGCAATAACAAAATTTTGGATTTCTAGACACCAAAGTTCGATGCACCATCAAGTCTATCATGATCCCTCAATCTAGCTAAAGCCATATCTGAAACCCTCGGAAAATATAAGCAAACCCCAAGTAAATCTAGAACAAACCGAATTGGGTTTTATAAACCCTCGGTCCTCTCTTCTTGTACCCTGCGCTAAGCTTCTTCTGCCCTCAGATCTGCTCTGATATCATTTGAAAATTCTATTGCAATTAATTTGGTTATTATTCTCCTATATTTTAGATTATTTGTCCTAGCAAATTAATTTACTGCAAATACTGAATAAAACACAACTGCAAAATTCACCAATTCAATACACCGCGAAATTGAGAAAACATCACACGTAAAATAGACACCGAGATTTTTGGACAAATTGTCGCTGGAAAAACTCTGAGGTGGGGAAAACCAGTTCTGCAAATATGGGTATAATTATTCTTTAGCAAATATGTAATTGAAAATACACAAACTGCTTGCCGAAAAATGGCAAAGCTCCGACAAATTATTTCCTTCACTTTTGCATGCTAATTCAACCTCCTGGAAGCTATTCGGCCTCTGAGAATCAATTCGACCCTATTGTACAGCCCTAAATCAACCCCACGCATGCGGCCTGGAGAATAACTCAAACTCCACTATAAAATCAATATTTGCTAGCAAATATCTTTTCTCCTAAATTGATCTCTTTGGAAAATTGGCTCTTCCTATGGAAAATAGGCCTCTCTCTGTCAATTCACACAACCTGGAGAAATTTGGCCTCAACAGAATAATTCCATCTCCCTTTGCAACTAAGAACCTAGAAATCACTGTGAAGAAATTATCTCTAGCAAATCGATCTCAATCATTGTCGAACCCTGTTGTTAGTGTCTTCCACGCTATCATTGTGCCCTTGCTCACTCAAATTGTGTGTCTCCAAGATCCCCATTGATTTCAATTTTCCTCTTATAATCTCTCATTGAGCAATCAACGGCCACAATCTAATCACAATCGATGGCTAAGATCATCTTGACCTCATCAAGTCACTTTTCTAGAAGTCACTAGAGAGAAATCGACTTGTCTCAATTAATATTGATTAATTAACCCATTTCCCTAAGTTAGACTTAGGAAAAGAATTTAAAACTGGTTAATAAATCTAATTAAGACGTTCTCCCTTTATAAAATAAATTGGGCTTTCTTCTCAGGACAAATCCCTCTTGCGGACAAAAGCGATCTCCCTAGGCTTCTAAGAACCCTAGTAACAAACATAAAGTAATCGCTACCTTTCTCTAAGTTTTGATCGTTTGAAAGCAATAGAATGAAAGAGTCCTCTTACCAGATTAGCGAACTGATTGATGAAGTTCCTCAAAGCTTTCGATCACGCGCTCTTTGATGCTCCAAATGTGTCCTCTTGTTGCTCCCAATAGCTTCTCCGCGATGTTCTGAAAGAGATCTGCAAAGACAAAGATAAACAAGAAATCAAAGCATACAAGATATAATCAAAGAGATAATGAACTAATTAACCAATTATACAATTATACAATTTAAATTGATCAATTATGCATCCAAAACTCATGTAGGTGATCAAGGAATCCTACAAATCAAAGCAATAGAGATTTAACTGAAAAGGAACAATTGTTTATATTCATAAAACTGGAGAAAAGGCTTACAACCATGTAGCCTTGATGTAGCAAGCCCTTTCTGCAATCTCCAACCCTCTCCCTTGCAAGACAAGCCTTCCAACCTAATCTCAACAGCATAAACCTACTTCCAACAGTCCTCCCTCAAACCCCAGACCTGTAATGGATTTATAGGCCAAGGATGAGAAGTTATGGATCCATTCTCCAAGGGATGAGATCCACTATTAGTGGGATAGAGGTACCACAAAGGAAAGGGAGTTACTCCATGATGGGAGGGATCAGCACTGAATAGGGACTCATTCGAAGCTTGTTGGATGGGATAGATGCTACCAACAATGCTTCTAGACTTTACTTTTTATTTTACGTAGTTCAAGTCATGTTCGCAAGTCATAGTGAGACAGTGCATACTTCTACACAGATAATAATGGTCTTCCCTGCATATGCGCAAGAAATGACCAAGACACTGCGAACATAGCCAAAATCAGGGGTTTGTACCATAGGATCTAGAAATTCCACCTTCTTTGGGATGATTTAGTTTCAAATTCTGCAGGGTAATGCTCCGGAACACATGTGGATAGCGAGAGATCCAAACCGC
This sequence comes from Pinus taeda, assembly GCA_000404065.3. NCBI lineage: Eukaryota > Viridiplantae > Streptophyta > Pinopsida > Pinales > Pinaceae > Pinus > Pinus taeda. Next base: position 138,994 of record APFE030714537.1, read on the forward strand.
TGGTCATTTGCCTAATGCGACAAAATGACGTGTAACGGGTTTGGAGATAATTAATCCATTTGTATTCCTAGCCTCATTGACACCACTTGAGACTAGAACACCTGTCTGAGCTACACAAACTAACATCAACACCTTAGATGGGATGTCCAGTGAAGACTCCCTCATCTAAGTCTTCACTCTAAGTTCAAGACTTTTTCCCTTGCATTCAAGGTTAAGACTAACGTAAGTCTTTAATTCCTATCCCATAAGACAATACACATCAATAGAACTATAGGTAAACATACTTTAATGACTATCTCTGTACAGAAGGCTCGTCCTTGTGAGAATTACAGCCAGTGACAAAGCACGATTAAACAATGCTCCAATTCATCATTACATACATATAGCAACCCATCATAATAACATTCCAGAAACTTTGGACAAAATTATCATTTCATGTAAGAGAGAATAATACTCTTATCTGAGTTATTGTAGGTTTGGCTAGAAACTAAAGAAGGGAGAGCCACTCTCCACCCAACCATAGGCTCAGTTGCACTATGTATTTCTTACAGCTGGCCACCCCCAAGTCAGATTTTATGCCACAAGAAGTAGACTCATTCAATAAGCAAAAAGGTAAATACAGGGTAGAGATATGATGTTAACTCTCCTTCATACATAGAAATCATACTATTGTCTACCAACCTACTGAGACAGAACTTGATAATAGTCACAGGGTTGCCATATCTAGCTTGCACAGCACAAGGGGGTCCTTTTCTACCCAACAGTTGCTCAACACCTCCCTTTCCCACTGCTTCTTGTGCTCACTCAAAAAATTAACCTGCAAAAGACATGGCCTTCTTTCCTGCTCAGGTTGAAGACTCAATGCTGATTTCTCCTTCCAGAACAGGGGATTCGTGGTTTCACACGGGTTGTTGTTACTCAGAAGGGTTTTTGCAAACCTTATATTCTAAATCATAATCTTAGAGCCCCTCATGTGTCTCTCTCTTTTCCCAAGAGTCTCTCTCAGTCTTCACATGCATGCTTCCCTCCTGTCCCCCACCTTCTCTGCCTGAATTTTTTCCCTAGTCACTCATCTGGACTGCATGGTCGGTTCAAAAATCTCTAGAAATGTACATTTCCCATACCTTTGGAACAGTCTCATACCTCTTCCACTCTTCTCATAACTGTTGGAAGTTGGTAGTTCAACGGTACCACCAATCCCTTCCTTCTCTGGTTTCTGGGAAATAGGGACTGGGGCATTAAATTCAGAGCAAGATATTTCTGTTATTAATGAATTTCCCCAACTTCCTCGTGATTTCCTCTCAAGTCTCCTTCTCATGGCATTGAATTTTGTGTGGGCTTCCCCACTTCAGTTTTTGGCAGTACATATATAAAAATAAAACACATTACATCAATTATAAGTTTATCAAGATACCCATGCTGGCCATCTCCAGCAATACAAATCATGATTACAATTACAAAAATGGGGTTCAAAATGACGTGTTACAAACACCAGTAACAGCAGCAAAATACCAGTGATTTCAGCCAGAACTGAACAGTCTTTGAAGAACAGAAGTCAATCTTCAGGAAGTAGTTTGCAGCTGAAAATCATATAACCCAGAAAATAAGTACATTGAACAAAAACTCTCTTCGTAGGATATGGACACCAACTCAGGCAAATTCCAAAGCAGTATGGATGCTGCTCTTGGCCTAAATAGTCTCTTCCAACGTACTTGCAACGACATGCCTTCACAAAAGCCCCTGCTATAATGCATAAAACCCATTTTATAGTTAGTGATCCCACCCTTTTTTAGAAAAGGGTTACAGTCCTCAATAAGTGACATTTATGAGTGGTGGCTACTAAACAATTAATATAGGTTGAGTTAGAGAGGATCTCATAACGGAGAGGGGCATAAATGTGAGCATGCATAACAGCAGCCATTAATCTGAGATAAATAATTGTAGCCATTAGTGTGAGCATGAATTTTTAACTCTGTATGCTAAGAATAGCAAAAAAAGAAAAAGAAAAGAGAAGATGCTCACAAATAATAGTGTCACTAATAGAGTGGGTTATTTCTAAGCACCATAAAACATGATCTGCAACTTCTAGAAGATCCAGAGATAATGGTATATCCATACCAAGCTTTGGGCCCTACAGGGTATTGGCACTTTAACTTTTGGGCTTTAATTAGTCGCTGGGTTGTGACTGCTAAGCTCTCTTTTAATGGGATATTAATTAGTCTTCTTTGTGCGTGCATCCTTCAGAATACAAATTGGAAAAACACCCACTTGATATAACAAATTGGATACTAAATATAAACTACACTTAAAATGGATGCTCAAAAGATGAAAAAGGACAATTATATGCCAGGTTCCATCTCTGAATTCTGTGAAAGAACTCTTCTCTGCTGAAGATCAGAACATCCATTAACTTCAAATAAAAAGGAAAATACCCAAAGGCCCTCAAGAAAATAATGCTAGATAGACATCCTGACTCCTTTTCTGCTGGTCCAGCATATCAAGGAGATATCTTTTGCCTCTATGAAATTTAATTTTATTCCTCATCGGACTCGCTTTTGCTTTTGTATTACAAGAAAATTTTGAGGAGCTCATCCATGATGATAGAGGAACAAGATCGCATGGAGGAGTCCAGAAGACCCAAGAAAGATGAAAAGCATCCCACCCTCTTCGAGCATTGCACGAAGATTTAATCAAAATTTCAAGCCAAAAAGGGCCGACAATATAGGTTCCCATAACTTTTAAAAGATTGATATTGAGTTGTAGAAACTAGGGGCTCAAACATGACCCAATGAAAATTAAGTGCCCATTCTCTCACCATGTGGCTTCGGAGATCTATACCAGCCATGGAAAATCTAAAGGAGGCCTGTATGATAGTTAACATAGACACATATGTCCGTGGCATCAGTGGGCAATGTCACTCCCACTATGGTATTCAGCCAAGGACCTGTGAGTCCCACGTGTGAAGGCAGAACCACAGAGTTGGCGAATCAGCAATCTTATATGTTGGCAAAAAACACTTCCATCAGGAAATTTAGTACAACATGATTTTCCACATACTTATTAAAAAGGTCGGATTCGTGTGAAAATTGTGTTTTGCAATTGTTTCTACAGCATAAGAACCCTCTTATCGTCCACCTTTTTTACTCACATGAAAGGCATTTCGTAGAGTATTGATGTCAAGTATTAACTAAACTGTGCAAGTTTCCTCCAAATTTCAGAGTCCCCATCATCCAACATGCTAAATAGGATGTAGGTAATGAGCAGTGTGGCTGACTTTAGTCAAGCATAGTTAATTATGACTACTAAAAACTGATAGAGTAAAGAAATGAGGCCTGAACTGAACTCACCGTAGAGGTGATTGTAAAAGATCCGAGTAGCGCCAGTGGATCTGCAGCAGTCCAAAAGGGCAGAAAGAGTGCTTTGTTGCGCTTTAATCATTACTAGAGGGGAACCAAGTGCCTGAAGAGAGTGATGGAGATGAATGAGAGATTGCTTTAGCCACCACCTAGAAACTCGACCAGGATAGAACTCGCCTTCTTCTTTGGGACACCAAATGTAAACAGGGATTACAGTGCCACCCCCCCTTGCTGCGTTTGTCAGGGCAGGGTTGTCTTCCACTCGAAGATCCCTTCTGAACCATACAATTGTGCAAGGCTGAGGCTGAGACTCCTCCTTCGCCATCTCCACCTCTGAATCTGAATCCCCAAAATCATTATTCTTATTATTATTATTATTAACGAAGTGTGCCATTCTGGGCAGAGAGTGCGGAGAGTTCCACTGATTATCCCTCTTTTCATCTCATCTCACCATGGAGAGTTACCGCAGCTGGCGAAATGAAAGTAATTGCCATAGTATGCGCACACACACCTCAGTGGTGTCCTGTGCAGTCAGTTTCTTCGGATCGATTTCGATTTCGATTTCATATGAAATGGTGTTTCATCGTATGGTTGATTGGGGCTTCCAATGTGTCTCTATCCGACCGCCACATGACTGACATACATAAATCCATCGGGATTCGGACCGTCCTTTCTGTAAATCTCACTATTTTATAACCATGAAATCTATCCGTCCTATGCCGTGATAGCTCCGAAATTTACTTTTTTAAGAAATTTTGGAGATTGAAATTTCAATATTTTATAGTCAAGAAAAGTAAAAATATTTTATGCTTTCCGAATCGCTTTCTGCACACTAAGCTGTTTAATTTTAACATTTATTTATCCACTTCTTGTCTGTGGGGATCAAAATGATAACCTTTTTTACATTGAAACAGCTTTAATATGCTTGACAAAAAGGCTTCTCTGCACAAATTAACGTCTAAGAGTTAAAATGGTAAAAGTAATTGTTCGTAATTTGGTGCATTGTATTGAGTTTACATTGGAGCTAATTTATTTCGCAGTACATAACAACTTTTAAAGCGAAGGAGATCAAAATGATAACCTTTTTTACATTGAAACGGCTTTAATATGCTTGACAAAAAAGCTTCTCTGCACAAATTAACGTCAAGAGTTAAAATGGTAAAAGTAATTGCTCGTAATTTGGTGCATTGTATTGAGTTTAAATTGGAGCTAATTTATTTCGCAGTACATAACAACTTTTAAAGCGAAGGAAATTAGTGATAAATTTCTACCATAATTATTCACACGAGAAAAGAGTTAATTTTTCTATAAATGAATTTTACAGCTATTAAATAAATAAGATTAATAGTTGTAATACAATATAGTCTTTGCATCTATTGCTATCATTAATTTAATTGTTTGTGTTTTGTTTTTTTCACATAAGTCATTCACATTGTTTTGGATACTTCTTCACTCTTATTTTTCCTGGACTAATTTTGTTATGTTTGTGTTTGCTTCATTCTTTGTTCTTCTCGCAACTCTTATTTCTCCTCAATTCATTCTATTATGTTTGTGTTTGTTTTATTTTTTTGTTCTCTTCTCCAACCAATTTTACATATTTGTGTTTTTCTTGAACATTTTTGTTTAATAATAATCTTTGTGTTTTCGTTGTACTACAAACAATTATGTTTAATAATAATATTTGTGTTTCCATTGTGTTGTAAAAAAATTTGTTTGATAATAATATTTGTGTTTTAGTTGTGTGGAATTTGTTTAATAATAATATTTTTGTTTTCATTATGTAAAAGTGTGAACATTTTTGTTTAATAATAATATTTGTACTTTTGTTGCGCAGAAGTATGAACATTTTTGTTTAATAATAATATCTGTGTTTTCGTTGTGTGGAATTTGTTTAATAATAATATTTGTGTTAATTGTGAATATTTTTGTTTAATGATAATATTTGTGTTTTCCCCGAAATGTAAATATTTTTGTTTAATGATAATATTTGTCTTTCAGTTGTGTAAAAGTTTGTTAATATTTGTGTTTGTTGATTTCAGATTCAAGGTTTTTTGATCCACACTAATTTAGCAAATGTCTCTTTTAGATTAATCACATTGTTATTTGTTGGTCTATGTTTCGAACCATCTATAAATGGTTCATCATCAAGACAAAGTTTAAAAAAATGATATATCAATAAGAATAAATAACAGAGATAGATGAACGTTACGACAAGTTTAGAGAAGAAAGTCTAATATATATATATATATATATATATATATATATATAACCATTAATTTTAGAAATTAACCATTATAATAACAAAAAAACTACAAAATTAGGGAAAGAGAAACACAAAATTACATTAAAAATTATTATGATAGTGGAAATGTTAATAGTTACTAAACAATTAAAATTATATATTCCAATACTTTAATATTTATGCAAATGAATTAATGGATTATAAAGATGGAAAAATAATAATCATATTATTATTAAAAAAAAAAAAAAAAATATACAAAGGTAAGAAGTAAAAAATTTAATATTATATAAAATTGTTCATTATCAAATGAAAATAATTATTAAAAATAATAAATATATAAATAAGACAATAATCAATAGATATAAAAATAATACATAAAAAAGAGTGGGTAAATAAAGAAAGAGAACGAAAAAAAAATACCAATAAACCACAATGAAAAAAAAAAAGGAACTTAGGGAAAAGAGAGAGGGAATCTAACTCCTACTTAACTTCCAAGAAAGAGAACGAACAAAAAAAATACCAATAAACCACAATGAAAAAAAAAGGAACTTAGGGAAAAGAGAGAGGGAATCTAACTCCTACTTAACTTCCACTCATCGTCTATGTTGAGATTATTGGAATGTTTCTCAATTTCAATGGCCTCCCTTAACTTCTTACAGTGGAAGTGATCAATCCTCTCTATGACTCGGGAATCCTCAATGTAAACATGATGGTTAGCTTTATCCACATGTTCAGCGTGTTCTGTCCCCTGTCCTAACATTCATTTTTCAATTAAAATATTTTGTTTTTTAACATTCATTTGCTAGAGCATGATGCGTATCTACTATTTATTCTTATTGATAGATTGATTTTTTCAACATTATCCTAAGGATGAACCACATTATATGGTTTGAAACATTGACCAACAAATATCAATATGATTAATTTGAAAGACATTTGCTAAATATTTGTGTTTTCGTTGTGCGGAAGTGTGAACATTTTTTTAATAATAATATTTGTGTTTTCTTATGCAGAATTTGTTTAATAATAATATTTGTGTTTACATTGTGTGAAAGTGTGAATATTTTTGTTTAATAATAATATTTAACATTTTTATTTGATAATAATATTTGTGTTTTCATTGTGTGAATATTTTTATTTAGTAATAATATTTGTGTTATTTTTATTTAGTAATAATATTTGTGAATATTTATTGTTTTTGTTGTGGGAAAGTTCATTGTGCGGAGGTCATTGCAAAATCATAAAACAAATGTACATAATCATGAAATTATTTACAATAAAAGATATCATTTAACGGTTGTCGCCAATGTTAACTACATCCCATTTAATTCTATATAATCATTTTCGGTCTATTCTTACATATGATCTGATTATTTATAAATATTCAGAGATTCATAAATAAGCATTTTTTATTTTAAAACTATTTATCAGACACTGATAAATACCAAAAATAAAATTTCGCCCACCAAGGGAATTATGTGCCATCAGAGCTCACTCAACAAATCAAAAATTAGAAATAAGATTACCAAAAAATTAGAAAAATATTTTTGAATTTATGGGAAAATAGGAATATTAAGCATTTTATAGAAACTTTGGTTAAAATTGTATAGAACTCCAGAAAATATTGAAAGTCAACATACTTTGACAGGAGGCAAATGTTATATTCCCTTACGAGGTAAAGACTAATAAATTTAATCTATAAAATATTACATTATCAAATTGCATTTTCTAGAACCTTTGGTTAAAATTGCATAGAACTCCAGAAATATTGAAAGTCAACATACTTTGACATAGGCAAATGTTATATTCCCTTATGAGGTAAAGACTAATAAATTTAATCTATAAAATATTACATTATCAAATTTAATAGTTTTTCTTTTTTATAAAATAGATAATATACAAAATTTTAAAATTTTAATTAGATTTTTTAAAGAATATAAATTAATTTAAAATAAATATATATATATGGAATTATATAAATATTGATTATTAATAATATCAATAATATAATAGTATGTAGGTTTCCATGGTCCATAATCATAGTAATAATATTTTTGGATGTGTTTGTTATGTGATTGGTACAAGGAATGTCTCTCATATTTCTTATGGGCACTCCACCCATCCTCGACCAAATGAAGCAAGATATTATTAATAAGTTAATTTAATTTTTTTCATTAAATGTGGTAAAATTTATGTCTTCATTTAATCATTTATATTGAAAACAATTGTTACCCATCATTCTAGACTTTGCCACTATTAAAAAAACTATATCATTTAAATTACTTATTGTTATCTGTAAAATAATTGATTCTTACTTTTACCAAATAAATTGAATTTTTCATATGCTGAAAGAGGAAAAATAAATTTTAATTTATTTATAATAATAACAAATAGTTATTAAATAAGAGTTAGTTTATTTCAACAAGTCCTGCAAGAGGGGCCATTTTCAACCCCAAGGGAGAAATTGTCTGCACTTTCAAAAAAGAATTGCAAGAGGGGCCATTTTCAACCCCAAGGAGAAAATTGTCTGCACATTCAAAAAAGAATTGAGCATCATGACAACTAATAGAGTTGAATTGTATGCTCTCTTGGGAATCACTCAAGCCATCAATTTTCATACCAAAAAATTTAGGATATTTTGCAATTCTTTTCTCATCATCAAACATATGATATACAATTCAAATAAACGAACTTGTGTTTATCTTCTATACTAGATAGGATCAGGGAAGTTAGTGGTGCATTGATGAGGTTAATTAGTATCATATCCTTCCCAACCACTATAACAACCCCGAATTAAACAAGCATTAATTATATCAATCCATATGATTAATAATCAATACCCAATTATTCAACTATTGAACATAGAAATTTGAGAAATATGAGCAAGGAGACGACTTGACTATATTGACAATATTCCTTATGTGTGCTTTTGGATTTGAATGCTCCTTGAATTTCGCTAACCGCAACAAAGTTTTGGGGACGACTCTCCACCCATCCGTAGGCTCAATTACACATAATATTTCTACAACTGGCCACCCCCGAGCCCTCAATCAACGTACTATTGTCGGGGAATCCTTTGTTTCACAATACTTTTCTCCCAAGAGAATGCATGAAGAAATGATGAATTTCATCTTCCCCATCGTCTATTAAATAGACCAAACAATGGAAAGGGGTCTGCATACACACATTCCATGTGTCCATGCAACTTTTAGTTTTATTTAATTATTTCTTATTTTATTCCTTTGTACTTTTAATAACTTTACTTATTATTTTTTTATAGTTCTCTTAGTTTAACTATTTCTTATTGTTTGTTAACTTTACTTATTTTTACTATTTTTATAGTTTACTTTGACATACATTTATTTAAAACTTGAATATTGCTATTTACTATTTTATTTATTTATTATTATTATATTCCTCTTTATTTTTATTATTTATTTACCATTATTATCTTTTTTATTGTTTATCATTTATTTGCTTATATTTTGATATTATATTGTATTATTTATTACTTTTATTTTTATTATTATTAGGGGACATTACATACTCCCCCTCTTTAAGGAACTTCATCTCGAAGTTAAGTGAATCATTTAACATTTTATTTAGTTCTTTATTACTTCACGTTTGCCCTACACCCTCTACTCAATTAGTATAACTAACAAGCATCGAAAGTTTCCACAACACCCAAGAATCTCAAGGAATCTTTGTCCTTTTTCCCACTTTTGGAACCAGGCATAAGTCTCATCAGTCTGTATCATAGCCCAAGGTTGGCCCCAAGGCTCGCGCCCAACTCAGACCTCATCTGCCCCAAGGTAGGCATCTGGTCCCAGTACTCGATGACTTCGGGCATCTCGCAAGGCTGGCCCGCTCCCTCCACACCCACTAAGGTGCACATCCCCAGACATCAAAGTCTTTACACCTCCACCAGACTTCAGCATCCCAATCCAATATCAAGCACTTGGCCTCCTCAAGATGGTCCCACAGCCCTTCAAGAGTTATCCATCGCAAGCTATACAAGACAAAGGAACCATTGACATATGTAGTGTTGATTGAGTTTGTCCCCAACCCATATGGTGTTACATACTCTCCCTTGTGGGTAAGGGCTCCTACGAAATCATCAAATAAACTGGCCCTCTCAGCCCATTTGTCGATTTCCTGTCAATCCCACATCTCAACATACATCCAATGCATTAGCTATAACATCTCAGTATCATAGAAATAATCCCCATGCCAAGTCTTGCATGTCATCATGAGAACTTAACATCATTGTTATCATAAAATTCTACATGTCATAAATCTACTATAATTACCACATGCCTCACATCGTAATATTCTCCTAAGTTATAACATCAACATTCAATATCAAAGGTGTATCATCACATAATAAATGAATCACATGTCAATATACCTCAACATAACATCATAATGCCTATGCATATCATAATCATCATAAGCATACATCATCACTATTGTAACAACTATATAAATAAGAACCACATGTGCATCATTATCCTCATACCATCATATCATGAAACCTCATCCAACATTATACTCAACAACGTAACAGATAACTAAACATAATTGAAATCATATTGTATGATTTAGATGTATCCATAAAATTTAAACAATAAGACATGATCTAGATGCTCCATAAAAATATGTATGTTACCTAAGGAATGCACTCTTATTTTTCACCACACAATTTAATCAAATAGATAAGGAAAGTCATTAAAAATAACATCTGCATCTTCCTAGGTAGTTGACCCTGGGCTATATTACTCCCACTGGACCTTGACTTTCTTAAACTCATGATTCCTGAGCTGATGAACACGACGATCCAGTATACAGAATGGTTTGACCTAAAGGACTCCCTCCTCGAAAACCTATAATTTTTCAAATTTCAGCACATGGGATGGGTCAGGCACATATTTTCTAAGCACAGAAACATGAAACACATTATGCATATTTCTTAGATGGAATGACAGCTCGAGATTATAAGTAACTGGTTCGATCCTCTCTAGGATCTTGAATGGGCCGACAAATCTAGGGGATAACTTTATTCCCTTACTAAATATAGAGGAACTCTTATAGGGTTTGACTCTAATCAAAACTTGGCTTCCTTCCTCAAAGCTTCTATCAATTTTCTTTGCATCAGCATAACTTTTTTTGGCGATCCCTAGCTTCTTTTAGCCTCTGCTTAATTGTGGCCATTTCTTGGAGCATTTTAGGTCCCAACATGACTCGATCCTCTAATCGATCCCAGCTTAGTGGAGTACGACATGGTCTTCCATACAAGACTTCGAAGGGAGCTGCCTGAATTGAACTGTGATAACTATTGTTGTATGAAAATTTCACTAAGGGAAGGTATTTCTCCCATTGGTTTTGTTGATAGATGACATACATTCTTAACATGCCCTTTAACACTTGGTTTACTCTTTTTGTTTGCCCATCTATCTTTGGCTGATATGTCGTACTGAACTTTAGTTGTGTTCCCATAAATTGTAAGAGGATTTTCCAAAATCTGGAAGTAAAGCACGCATCTTTGTTGGATATTATTTTCCGGGGCACTCCATGAAGGAAACTTATTTCTTTTAGGAAAAATTGAGCAATAGTTTGTGCTTCAAAGGTGGTCTTAACTGGAATGAAGTGAATCCATAGTTAAGCCTCCAATAAAATCTAGTAAAACAACTTCCCACTTAGTTTATGATATATCATGGGGTTGTAAAAGACCTGCAGGGTGACGATGTTTAGCTTTAACCTGTTGGCATTCTAAACATTAAGACACAGACTATGTTATATCTTTTTTAATTCCTATCCAGAAACATAATTGTTTTAAATCTGCTTACATTTTTTGGACTCCTGGATGTGCATGATGAGCCCTAGTATTACAGCAAGGATGTTGCAACTCCTAAGGTGACCAAATTTACTTTATCAACATGGACTTCGTACAAACTTGGAGGTGACAAATGCTATATGCACAGCAGATGCAACAGTCTACTCTTGTCACTTCTAAAATGGGGCGATAAACCACTAGGGTTTCTCAAACTAGTCTTCTATTGACTAAAAGGAGGTTGACCACTGATAGTGAATGTAAAGCCATCCTTAATGCAAAAAGTAAATGCTTTCCTATTTTAAGGAAATGAAAGTGTTGAATAGAAAGTGTTATGAAATGACATGAAATTACCTAGTCAAGAATTAACACACATTACTTGCAGAAAAGACCTAATTTTAACCTTGCATTCGATCATCTATTTATATGGACTAAGTAGGCATGGAAATTATCCTAAGATTGCTATGACTGATGTATGCATGCACTGGTTAAATATTGCAGAAAAGAGTCTTTTGGTTTCCAATTTAGAAATGTAAATGCTAAGTTAATAATCTGATCTTTTACAGAGGAAGAAGGTATGGGAAAGTTGGTCCAAAATGGCATTGAGGGGTATGGAAGTCAAGTTGAAGGCCTACCCTAGGCTCTGATAATAATTTTTTTCCAAAACAGTCTAAAACAGGTTGTTATAGGGTTTCCTGTAGTTACTACAGGATGTCTTGATTTACTACGGGAAACTTAGTTGAAAGTTGTGGGAAGGTAGGGAAGTTGAAAGGAAGTGATGGGAGGATGTATGATGGTGGAATAAGGTATGGGGAAGGTGCACACCACCCAAGGATTAGCCCAACTCTTCAGGATGGTTGGATTTATTCAAGGTAGTTGTCTACTTCTCCGGATAATGGAAGCAAAACTAAACAATCATTCAAAGTCTTGTAAATTAAAAAAAGCATAGATAACTTCAATAGCTAATCTATTATTCTAATCTAATAATACATGTAGAAAAAGAGGAACCTATGCTGCTAGGGTTGGGCCCTAACCTAAGAGCTTCAACCCTCTGAGTCAACTCAATGCTAGATCAAAGAAACCATTTTCATTATCATCAAATGTCAAAAATAACATGAGAATAACAGTCACAATATCTCAACTCGAAACTGCCTCTTGGCTACAATAAAAAGTTGAATCCTAATGATGCCCTAGGCCTTCCTATTTATACAACTGAAGCTACCAACAACTTCCTAAAAATTAGGAAGGCTTGGCTCCCAAACTCGAGATTGACTTGTCTTCAACTATCACTGGCTTAGCTGCCAATAAACTCGGTTGGCTTGGCTACTTGTAACTCTGAGATAAATAGATCTGGTGGAGGAATCTTCGAGTGATTTAGGAGTTAAGGAGGGAGACCAAATCTCCTAGAATCCCTCTTTCTTTTCTACTTTGAGTTTCTGCACTTAAATTAGCCCAAAACTGCTCCAAATCCTGCAATTAATGCACATTAGGCCACATGACATAACATCTCACCTTTACCCTTCTCGCTAAGAAAAATATAGTAAAATATGTAAATAAATGTGAGAAAAGTGGATTTTAATAAGCTGGAGAGTGGCATTAAGGCCCATATAATTTACCTATTGATGAGCCTCATCATCACCCCCTACTGAAAGTGTTGCTCATCCTCTGAGCAACTTAGTCTATATTCATATCTTTCATAGGTCTTGTGGCCTCTCTAACATCACAAGCCTTTGTTGATGAAGTTTCCTCTTGAGGATAAAACCTTGCATGTTTCTCTATTTCTTCCCATTGCTTTATTTCCTCTTCCTCCTTTCTACCTTCTAGCATACCCAACAACAAGGGTGGACTAAGTTTCAAAGCAATCCAATTGATTTTGAGTCTCTGCATTGCATTCTTATATACTAGGGTCCTTTCTAGTGCATCTATCATCCTCTCAAGGGAATGATACTCTCTGATCCTTAGGTTGTATGGTGGGTGTTCCATCTCCTCTGGCATGTTTTTTGGACTTCAGTCCCTGGCAATCTCAAGGTGTTCTCAAAATGTGTGATTTCTTGTTCTTGTGTAGCTAAGTATCTTGGTGCAAGATGGGGATCATTAGAGATGATGTTATCGGTATTAATGACAAGAATTGAAATTATATGTTATGCTTTGATGTAAAGGGGCTCCCTTTCTTCTCTTTCCAACACCCTCTTCACATCCTTATCCCTGGCCTCCTCATGACTCATCCATGATGCAAGGGCCATTAGTTGTAAGTCCCCCAACTTTGCATTGGGGTACCACACATTCAAGTCTGTTAAGGCCAAGTTGTGCAAGTAGAATTTAGATATCTTGGCCTTGTCCTCTAGGGTGCTCTTGTCACATAGTTCAATGAACTTCCTATAGTCTTGGAAAGGCACAGTCCCCTATTGTGCTAGTTTCTTGATCTGAAATTGCAGCCATTTATCTATGAGGTACAAGGCATATGATGTTGGTGGTATCCTGCACTGAAGTGCCTTCATGGAGAGGCTTTCTATGTTGGCCAGTTGGCTCTCTTTTTTCTGTAACTGACTCCTTAGCCATGTGTTTTTTGCCTCTAGTTGAGATCTCATAATTTTTTCCATGTCTCTCATCTTACTCAATTCCCTACCCATCTCTAGGAGTTTCTCTTCCATATGGCCCATGTCCTCTACTTTCTTTGATTTTGCAATTTGCATCCAACAATGTGTCCTTTCTCTCTCTTTCTCAAGCTCAAAGAAGAGAGGGATGGTGAATTTCTATGGTATTACTCTGCCTCCCTCAATGAATCTGTAATAAGAGCTTAGATTGGGTTGTGGGCTAGGCTCCTACAACTCTTGGAACTCTCCCTCAGATGTCTTTGGAGAAGTTTCCCTATCCTGCACTTGTGTTATTACTTCCTTGCCTCCCCTTGTCCCAACTGTCCTTTCTGTAGCTTTTTTTGTGTTTCCTGTAGTGCTGACAGAGTTTCCTATAAGACAGTCTGAGGATCATGTAGAAGGATTTTTCCTCTCTGAATGGGGTCAAAGGTTCCTTGTCTTGCTTTGATGATGTTGACATGGTGACAGGCATCCTAACATAGGTGATGAGAGACTTTGGGGAAGCTAGTTTTGATGTGCCCTCTTCACCTTTTATTTCTAGGGAAACTAGGTTTTCTTGCTCTTTTGGTGAGTCCTCAATTATGATTGGAGTCCTGGTGGGTGTTTGTGGTTTACCTTGTTTGATCCTGGTGCTCCTCCTTGTTTTGAAATAGAGGGTATTCTGCCTATCTTTTCCCTTTTGACTTGATAGGTGTTGTTAGGGCAATCAAGGAAGCAATTGCTTCCTTCTCAGTGGATCCAGGTGACAACCTTGGAGATTCCTCCCCTTCCTTGGTATGTTCCTCTGTGCTTTCTTTTTCCTTCTGTTCTTCCTCCTCACTTTTCTCTTTTCCTTATTCTTCTTTTGTTTCTTCTTCCTCTGTTTTATCTATTTCTACCTCCTCTTCTTCCTTTGGTTCTTCTTCTTCCTCTTCAAGTTCTTCTTCGTCTTCTTTTTCCTCCTCCTCACCACTAGAGGTATTGTCCCTATCATATTCAAGGGATTACATTTCAATCACAGCCTCTCTGTCCACGTCTCTAAATGTGGACCATTGAATAGGGATTCTTAGATGGCTCAAGGCCTCCTCTAGTATTAGTTTAATAAGTCCATGGTATGCCAATTATTGATGTTTTCCCTCTTTGACCTTTAGGCTCATGTCTGTTATTGATTGCAACAAGAAGTAGGGTACACTGAGTCTTCTGTCAATGGGTATCCCCTCTCCAAATCGTAACTCATGGAGGAGTCTAAATTGGTAGCCATAGATTATACCAAGCCTCCCTTCACAATAAATGTATTTGAGAATATGATAGCTCGCCTCATTCCAAGGATAGGGAAGGATTTCTCTTTTTATCCCATTTTTGTCCTCAATTAGCTCTTCATCCCTTAAGAAAAAAAAATTCTTAGCAAAAGTGCTTGCAACCTTATCCTCTTTTCTCCATTCCATCTCTTGATGAAATGTAGTGATTTTGCTAATTACCTCAGGAGTAATTGTAATTGACAGTCCACTTACCTCAATAGTAGCACTGGTTCTAGCCCGAGGGTTGAGTGCCATGGAAAATTCTTGAGCTACGTCATCATCATACCCTTTTAGAAGCTCAAAGAATTCCATCCAGTTATGCCTTATAAATATTTCTACCATATGGGGATGGAGGTGTATCCTAGATGTATTTGTGGGTTCCCTTATGTTAAATCCTCCTGTCATGTCTCTTTTCTTGTTAACTGACTGTATGGAGGTTGGTAGGCTAGCCTTAGTGTTTCTAGGGTACCTGAGAGTTTAGAATATTGGTGGATGGTTGCAATTTCTTTATATCTCCACACAACTTTTAAACTTCCTACAATTCTATCTAAAACCCCAACCCATTGTAATCACTTAGAGAACTCATATTTTTTCTTTCCTAGATATTAATTCAAAACACAGGAGATATGGGCCACCTACCCCTTGGATTAGGAGAATTGTTGAACAACTAGACCTTAGGCATCCCCTTGTAGAGTTCTCTGTGAATTTCCAATGCTTCATGTAGCTCCCTGTGTTTCCTGTAGTTGTTCCTTTAGTTTTGTTTCCTGTAGGGTGGCTAAAATAATTTTGCTTCCTCGATGGCTTTCCAAGGTGGTCCCAGCCTTCTCTAATCTCGAAATGAATAAATGGTGCATGAGAGTCTGGAATGTTTGCTTTTTATGGTCAATTCCTTGGAGCGTTACATTGGTTGGTAGTGTATGAGATTTCCTCTATGGGGTCGTTGGCCCACTGCTAGTTATCATGCAACCTCCCCTCGTAATCATGACCCACTCTCACAAAGCTTAAATCGACCACCTTTTCGACTCATTCTCCTTGATGTGACATTGCAACGTGGCAGGCTAACTAGGAGTTCACTTTTTATTTTTGAGTTGAGGGTGGTCAAGTTAACTGGCCACCTCCAACTTATAAAATTTAACTTTTTCATACTCCTACACTTTCATCATATCGTATTTAGGGAATAATTTGGGTGAGGTGTCATACCTATTCCTTCCTTCGCTTGGTAGATGCATGCTGGAGGTGACTCTGCTATGCTTCTTTTTGTTCAGGTAAGTGATTTCCCTTGGTTACTTTTTTGTTGATTTCTTCCAGCTGAGGTAGTTGTCTTCTTTGTTGTTGTGTGCATGTGATTGGTCTTTGTTATTGCTATTGAACTCTAGAGAGGAGTCATAATGTCTATAGGTGTGCTGGAGCTATTTACTTGCATGGATGGTGAAGGAGAATGTATGGAGAAATTGTTGTTGTGATAAAACAAGTTGCTACAATGTTTTGTGTAGTTACTACAGGAAATCCTGTAGCTGCCTTTTTTCATCATTTTTTTGCTTCTTTTTTTCTTTTTTTCACTTGAAGGAGGAATGGGTGGTGATGTAGGAGTGAAAGGATGAAAATGGAGGAGATGGAGTGGTAGGTGAGTGAGGCCAATGATGGCATGACCCTTGGACTCCCTTTTTCTTTTCTTTTTTCTTTTTTGTGTGTGTATTTTTTCATTTTTCTGAGGGGTTTTTTGATGGACACATAGGTTGGTATGGTCATGAGCTGGTGTTGGGTGAGAGGTGGTGAGGTGTATGGGCCCCTCTTTCAACCTAGAATAGGCCTACATCACCATTTTCCAATCGGTACTTCATTCCTGTCGTGTTTCAAGACATCCTGTGGTACTACAAGAAACCCTGTGGTAACTACAAGAAAACCTATAGGAGTCAGAAAACTACACAAAAATTGATCTTGGATACCTAGAAGTGAGGATGATTGATGGGGACATGGTAGGCATGGAAGATGTGAAATGAATGGAGGAAGAATGGGTGTGATGCCTGAATTGCTAACCCTTGAACTCTGAGTCCTTTGTTTCCTTTAAAAACCCACAAAAATCACATAATTTTATTAGTGGGCATGTTTGAGGTCCCTGTCATGGCATTTTTTTATTTTTTATTTTATTTCAAAGACACCCATGTCGCCTCAAAGGAGTTTTTCAACCCATTTGTCTGCCCTAGGCACCTCAAGGGAGTTTTTCACCCAGGGATCCTTTTATTTTCCTTTTTTCACTCGTGGGCTGCCTCAAGGAGGTTTTCAACCCAAAAGTTGGCCTTAGGTTCCTCATAGAGGTTTTCACCTAGGTCCCATATTGTTTTTTCTTTTTTCTTTTTTTCTCTTTAAAAAAAAAGCACGATCTTCAAGAATTTAGTGAGCTGGAAGCTGAGACACTTCTAAGCATATTGACTTCCTTACTGATGGTGCTGATGAACTTTTCCCTTGACAAAGGTATTTTATAGGATTTCAATTATATCCATTGATAAGCAAGGGGATACCTTCTTCATTAATGGTCCTTATTTGCACAGCCCCATTGTCATTGCACTTTTCTATCAGATATGAGCCCAACCACTTGGTCATCAATTTTCCTTTGAAGTCCTTGAACCTGGAGTCGTAGAGCAGAGCCCAATATCCTTCTTGAAAAACTTTTTCTTTGATGTTTTTGTCATGCCAAACCTTTCTTTGTACTTGAATAATTTATGTGTGTAGGAGGGCCTGCATCCTAAATTCATCTAAACCATTGACCTGGAGCAACCTCTCTTGTTGTGCCTTTGTAACATCCAAATCCAACTGTACTGCCATTCTCAAAGTGTTGTACTCAAACTCAATGGAGAGCATAGCCTTCTTCCCATAAACCAAGTCATAAGGGGTGAAGCCAGTGGTTGTCTTCCAGGTTGTATTATAGGCCCAAGTGGCCTCCACTAGTCTGTCAACCCAATCTTTTATGTTGCTGCTCACAACCTTGGTGAGAATGCCTTCCAATGCTTTGTTAGTAACCTCTACTTGTCCATTGGCTTAAGGATGATAAGTATTTGACTTCTCGTGTTTGATCTTATGCTACCTCAACAAATTCTCAATCAGTTGTCATTTGAATTGAGCTCCCTGATCAATGACTAGCTCTCTAGGGTACCCAAACTTGTAAAATACATTCTCCCTTAAGAAATCAGCCACTTTCTCTTCTGTTGCTACGTTGACAACCTTGGTTTCAGCCCACTTTGCCAAATAATCAATGCATACAATTATGTACTTTTTCTGCCCTGATGGTGGATCAATGTGCCCAATGAAATCCATGCCCCACTTGTCACATGGCTCAAGAGTCACTGGAGGTTGCAAAGGCATTTCATCCTTGGGAGTAGGTTTCCCCATTCCTTGGCATTGATCACATCATCTGGTGTATCTTCTTGCATCTTCGCGGAGAGTGTGCTAGCAGTAGCCAGCTTGTAGTACCTTGAAGGTTGTCCTCTTGGCTGCAAAGTGACCTCCATAAGGCCCATCATGACAGGGCAGGAGGATGTCAAATACTTCCTCCTCCTTGACACATCTCCTCAAAATTTGATTTGGGCCTAGCTTGAAGAGGTTTCCCCCAATCCAAGTGAATGGGATGCTCTGTCTTATAATTCTGCTTTTTTCCTTGGAGGACAGATTTGGATGGAACTATGTAGCCACTAAGTAGTTGGCTATGTCAGAAAACCATGGAGAGAGAAATGAAATAGAAAATAAATTCTCATATGGCAGTTGTTCATCAACCATTCCTTCCTCACCTGCAGGTAAAGCAAGTCTAGACAAAAAATATGCAACCAAATTTTCTCTACCAGGCTTATCAATGATAGTTAGATCAAATTGTTGTAATAAAAGCAACCATCTAATAATTCTGGCATTCACATCAGGCTTGTTCTTAAAATATTTAATAATAGCATGGTCAATATGTACCAAGGTCTTGTAACCAGTGATGTAGTGCCTAAATTTATTCAAGGAATGGACAACAGCTAGGAGCTCTTTTTCAGTCATAGCATAGTTCAATTCAACCTTGGATAAATTTTTGCTAATGAAGTAAATGGAATAAGGCAACTTGTCATCTATATGGGCTAGAGTTTCTCCTATAGCTTTGTCAGATGCATCAGCATGGATGTGGAAAGGAAGAGCCCAATTTGGGCCTTAGAGTATGGGTGTAGTGGTCAAATTGTCCTTTAAGGTTTCTAGGGCCTCTTGGCAGCTTTTTGACTAGCAAAATTCGGAGTCCTTGGCCAATATTCCAAACAATGGCGAGGATACTTTGTTGAAGTCCTTTATAAATCTCCTATAGTATCCAGCTAAGCCCAAAAAATTCGGACATCCCTCTGCTTCTGAGGAGTAGGGACCCTCTTTATGATAGCAATTTTATTTGGGTCCACTTGTAGTCCTTCAGGGGATATTGAGTGACCTAGAACAGTCCCTGCATTCATCAAGAACTCACACTTCTCAATACTAAGGGATAGGTTCATTTCAATGCATTTATTTAACACTTTCCCCAAGTTAGAGAGAGCCTCCAGGAAATCACACCCATAGGGCGTGAAATCATCCATATATATTTCTACAGAGTCATGGACTAGCTCTGCAAAGATGCTCAAAACTGCCCTCTGAAAAGTAGCAAAGGCATTGCATAATCCAAACGGAAGGACCCTATAAGCAAAGGTTGATCCAGGTGGATATTGGTGGCCACCCGATAATTCCACTTGGGTCCCCTCTAGTGCCTCTTTCAGTTTTTTTTAGTTTCCTTAATTATAGCACAATTTACTATTTTTAGCAGTTTTTCGGGTCCTAAACTTCTGGAGCCGTTTTGAGGCCCTAAACGACGTTTTTTGGGAAATCTAGCGCCAATGATTTATTTGTCTAAAAATCATCTTTTCCGTCGTAGTCCTCGGAGAGATATTTCCAACGGGCTATCATGCGCATCAAACAGAGATAATACGACCAATTCGCGACCCTGGGAAGTTGATGTACCAACTTACCCAAAAACGGGGCCCACAATTTGGCGTTTCATCTTCCAGGGTCAGGTTTTGGAATGTGAAGGGTTTTCCATTGTTTCTCAACAATAAATAGGCCTTCGAGCCTCATTGTAACAAAATTCAGAGGCATGTAGCCACACATCTCTTCTCAGAGATAAGCTACCATCGCCATAGCTAGTTTATTTCCATTTCCGGTTGTAAGCATATTTCAGTATTTTCCATTAATGAAATGAAGTATTATTTCCGCTGCATATTTGTGTATATGGTTATCTCTGTAATTTGTTGCATTCATGTTTAAGTCTGGATTAGTGGTATCAGAGCGGTCTGCTTTTTCTCTGTTTTTCTTTGCATGTCCCCAACAAGGTCGGGA
>APFE030714537.1:161732-201181 GCA_000404065.3 Pinus taeda
CTCCACAGCTCGACTGGCCACAGCCCTTTTCAGGTGGGCTTGGGATTCCAGCCACTATGTCCCATCGATGTGGCCATGCCATTTGCAGCTACTCATGAAGATTCTGCTCATGTACAGTCTGAAATAGATAAGGCAAACAGCTTCATTGAGCACATCCAACATATTCTCCAGCAGGTCCATGACACTCTGGAGAAATCTAATGCTAAGTACAAGCAACGACATGATCAACATCGGGTGCCACACAAGTTTCAGGTGGGTGACAAAGTCTGGTTGCATTTGCAAAAGGAACGCTTTACCGGAGCCTATCGGAAACTCAGACCACTCCGATATGGCCCTTACACCATTACCAAGGCTGTGGGAGACAATGCATTTGAGCTCAGCATTCCCCCATTCCTTGGCCTGCACCTGGTGTTCAATGTCGACCGCCTTCGACCATACTTTCCGCCATTACTAGACACGTCTGACATTGCAGAAAAACTCACACCGACAGAGTTAAATCCAGCTTGCATGGAACAAGCTGCAACTGATCGGATCATGGACACACAGATCAAGCACACTCGCCAGCAGAATATACAACTGTATCGAGTTGTCAAAGCATGACAACTTCTTCACCAAGGCAAGTGGCTCACCAGGGACCAAGTGCAATAGAAGTTCCCTCATCTCATGGAGGAACTCAACGCAATGGGGACCATTGCTTCCTAAGGGGGGAGGAATGATCCAGGTGGATATTGGTGGCCACCTGCTAATTCCACTTGGGTCCCCTCTAGTGCCTCTTTCAGTTTTTTCAGTTTCCTTAATTATAGCACAGTTTACTATTTTTAGGAGTTTTTCGGGTCCTAAACTTCCGGAGCCGTTTTCGGGTCCTAAACTTCCGGAGTCGTAGTCCTCGGAGAGATTTTTCCAACGGGCTATCATGCGCATCAAACGGAGATAATACGACCAATTCGCAACCCCAGGAAGTTGATGTACCAACTTACCCAAAAACAGGGCCCACAATTTGGCGTTTCATCTTCTAGGGTCAGGTTTTGGAATGTGAAGGGTTTTCCATTGTTTCTCAACAATAAATAGGCCTTCAAGCCTCATTGTAAGAAAGTTCAGAGGCATGTAGCCACACATCTCTTCTCAGAGATAAGCTACCATCGCCATAGCTGGTTTATTTCCATTTCTGGTTGTAAGCATATTTCAGTGTTTTCCATTAATGAAATGAAGTATTATTTCCGCTGCATCTTTGTGTATATGGTTGTCTCTGTAATTTGTTGCATTCCTGTTTAAGTCTGGATCAAAGGTACCCCAACGAAAAGTGAAGGTGGTTTTATCTTGGTCCTCTAGGATGATTTGGATCTGATTATAACCATTGAATCCATCTAGGAAAGAGAAGAACTTGTTTCCTACAAGACCATCCAATAATTGATCAATGAAAGGTAGAGGAAAATGGTATTTTTTGTGGCTTTGTTTAACTCTTTGTAGTCCACACAGATCCTCCATTTTCTATTCTTCTTTAGCACCAAAACTAGAGGAGACGCCCACTCACTATCTAAGATGGGGTAAATGAACCCCGCATACAACAACTTTTGTAGTTCTTCTTTAACTATGTCTTTGAGGGTTGGGTTCATTCTCCTCTGAGGTTGGTGCATTGGCTTGAAACCTCCCTTGATGTAAATGTGGTGAGTACACACCTAAGAGTGCACTCCCTTCATTTCCTTATAACTCCAAGCAAAAGCATCCAGATGCTCTCTTAGCATGTCACATACCTCCTTTTCCTGATGTGCAAAGAGAGAGGGGTTGATTTTCAATGTTTTAGCTGGACCAAATTCTATCATTTTGACATGAGTAGGACTTGAGTCAGCTAGGCACAAATGAGTCCAAGGGTTATCATCATCTTTCTTTACTAACTCATCAAGATACATGGTGTTGGGGGAGAGATTCTGGAGGATTTGATCAATTAGGTTGTCTTAATTAGGTTGCCCCCTCCTATAGTAGCATCTAGGGTATAGATTGGGTAAGATGTGGCATAGTAGACTTCATATTCCTCCTCCTCTTCCAACCATGAGAGTAATTCATGCTCTAGATATGGTTGAGTAGGAGGGTACAAGACCAATTGTTTAGATAAATGCCCATTTTTAATGGTCATATTCCCAACCTTGAAACTCATGTAAGCATCAATAGTGGCTAGCCATGTCCTTCCAAGGATGAGAGGATAACTGGAGAACTAAGAAGTCAGTAGGGTATTCCCAGGAATCAATGGAGACCATCACATCCTCAACAACTCCCTCAGGAGCTACTGTGGATCTGTTTGCAATCTGCAAGATTGTTGTGGCCTTCCTTAATGATTCTTAGAGATTTAGTTTAGGCATGGTCTCCTTAGTCATCAAATTGATGGTAGCCGTAATATTAATCAAGGTATGGGGTACAATGATACCAACAATATGCACATCTACCACATAACTTCCACTGTTTAGATACTTCGGGAAAATCACTCTTCCCAACATTAAGTTAGGCAATTGTCCAATGACATTAATAGTAGGGGTGTCTTTCTTTCTCCTCCTAGGTTGTTTGAAGCATTTGTACTTGATTAAATTGTTGTTGATGGCGACATCCTTGGTATCTTGGAGGAGTGGGATTTTAACACACAAAATTTTCAATTCACCTAGAAGTTCAGTCTCTTCTAGGGTGTGTTGGCTAAGATTGATTAGTCTTTCAGGAAAAGGAGGTGGATTTGCTTGGCGAACACTCTCTTCCCTTTCCTTTTCAATCTCCTCAGGTGGAGATGGAGGGTGGTTATCTAGAATCACTCTTCCAGACCTGAGGTTGATTTCTTGAATTTCCACAACATAGGAAGGGTAGGATGTCTCTCCACTATAGACCTGTTGTGCTTGCTTGTTGTTCGGGTTCAGATTTGGCTGAGCATGCATCTGAGGTTGCTTAGGTGGAGCAGGGTGAAGGAGTTATGGTTGAGATGGAGGTGGAGGCAGTAATACTGGAGATTGGTTGTATGTGGGCCTCCACCCTTGTGATGGTGTATTCCATTGAGGTTTTGGGGGAGCATACAGATGAAATTATTGATTGGAAGGTTGGGAAAGGTATTGAGGTGCATAAGACTAGGGAAAAGGTGTGAACCATGAAGGATGAGTAGGAGCACACCAAGGGGGGATGGATGCATTCTAGTTGGGGTTTTAATATGAATAAGGTGCCCCTTGCATACCCTGTTGGTATGGTCGAGGTCCTTGAGGCCTTGTTTGGTTGATATAACAAAGTTGTTCAGTCACACCTTTAGTTCCTTAATACCAAACTTTCAATCCAGGTAGAGAAGGGCACTTGTTTGTGGAGTGGTTTTCCTCACAGACTGAGCAGATCTCTATAAGATTCAATGGACATTCATTCTAAAGTGCATCCTTGTGCATCTAGGGAAAAAGACAGCTAAGGCTCTTTCTACTTCCTCCTGCTTCCTCTTGATCTGCATGGTGTCCATTTGCACAGCAAGGGTATGCATCATTTCACTCTTAATGTCTTCCAACATGTTCCCAATTAAACTTTTGATGGACATGTTGGAAGAGGATGAACTAGCCAAAGCTTGACTATCCCTACCCTTCTTTCTGGTCGCCCTAGAACGATTTTTGAAAATTGCCTTGATATCATCATAAGATAATTGGCAGATGTCCCTTCTCGACATCATGTTTAGGGTTTTTAGGAGATCTTCCCTGATCCCTATAAGAAGGACTAACTTGAGTGATTCAGGGTCGAGGGTGCATCTGTCCCTTTTGTAGCTGAGTTGGAACCTTTCCTCATAATCCTCCAAGGATTCATCATGTCCCAAGTTCATTCTAAAAGAAATCCTCTTTGGTGTCTTTGGACCTACAATAATCCCTGTACTTATTGTTGAAGGCTTGTTGGATTTGAGCCCAGGCAGTGGTGTTGTCCCCAGGTAAACCCATCACCCAGCGCAAGGTTGCATTCTTAAGGGTGGATGGGAACAACTTCAACTTCTAGTTGTCAGAGATATAATCATAGGTTCTGTAGATAACAACAAAATCAAACAAAAAGATATCAGTGTCCTCTGAGGTTAGGCCATGGAAGTGAGGAAGGGCAGATGGGCTTATGTTTTTCATCCTAACATCTCCATTAATTTATCTAATGGGAAAATCACCCTCAGTTCTATTCTCAGCTCCATTTATGTTTTCAAACCCATTTCTATTTTCAGCCATGGTGTAGGTTTGTGGAATGAGTTCTTCTTATTCTTCCCCAATAGGCTCTTCAAAGATCTCAGGTTGTTCACCTAATGGGTCCTCTAGCTCACAACCACCAAAGAAGAGGGAAGGTTGGTTGTTTGATGGTGTGGGGGTATTTGGCAAAAAAATTTCTAAGTTGTCTCTACTCCTACAAGGCATGATATATATATATATCTATATATATATCTACTTGCACAATGGAAAGAAAGCATAAATTGTAACTATTTGTTGAATGGATCTACTTGCAGAATGGAAAGAAAGAAGAAAGTGCAACTATCTATTGAATGCAAAACAAAAGGAAAGCATAAATTACATCTACCTACACACCTCTTCGGCAACGACACCAAAAAGTGATGAGCCCCAATATTGCAGCAAGGATGTTGCAACTCCTAGGGCGACCAAATTTACTTTATCAACCTGGGGTTTGTACAAACTTGGAGGTGACAGTGCTATATGCACAACATATGCAACAATCTACTCTTGCCACTTCTCAACTGAGGCGATAGATCACTATGGTTTCTCAAACCAGCCTTCTATTAACTAGGAGGCTGACTACTGATAGTGAATGTAAAGCTATCCTTAATGCAGAAAGTGAATGATTGCCTATTTTAAGGAAATGAAAGTGTTGAATAGAAAGTGCATTGAAATGACATGAAATTACCCAGCTAAGAATTAACACACATTACTTGCAAAAATGACCTAATTTTAACCTTGCATTATATCATCTAGCTATATGGACTAAGTAGGCATGGAAATTATCCTAACTTTGCTATGACTGATGTATGCATGCACTAGCTAAATATTGCAGAAAATAGTCTTTTGTTTTCCAGTTTAGAAATGTAAATGCTAAGCTAATAATATGATACTTTGCAGAGGAGGAAGGTATGGGAAATCTGGTCCAAAATGGCATTGAGGGGTGTGGGAGTCAAGTTGAAGGCCTACCCTAGGCTCTGATCATCAATTTTGCCCAAAATAGTCTAAAACAAGCCGCTACAGGGTTTCTTGTAGTTACTACAGGATGTCCTGATTTACTATAGGAAACTTAGCTGAAAGCTTTGGGAAGGTAGGGAAGGTGAAAGGAAGTGTTGGGAGGATACATGATGGTGGAATAAGGTATGGGGAAGGTTCACACCACTCAAGGATCAACACAACTCTTAAGGATGGTTCGATTTGCTCAAGGTGGTTGTCCACAGTGGGTGCAAAACAGAAATCTGAATTAGTGGTTGGTAGGATTGGGCGAGAGGTGGAGAAGACTTAGATGAGGCTGGTGGAATGAGTTTCTCCCTGCAGATCAACAACTCCCGCAACAACACATATTCTCTTCTTCATTCATTTACAACTTTATTTAAATGTGGAAAATATGAGTTGAATTTGAGAAATTGATTTATTGATGGCTAATGGCTTAAATCTATCGAATGGAATGCATTCTAATCTATGCCAAACTCAAGAAACCAAAATGAAAATTGCAGATGCTTCTAAGGAATCATAAACAATGATCTACTCAACAAGAAATCCTAAGTTATGCAATGGTAAAAAGATAAATATATTTTTGAGGCTTTGAGAGTGGGGTCCCCAACCATGATCCCATGAGGGAGATGAGGAAGAGGCCATTGTCACAAGATTTTTTGAAGTATTTTTATTTCACTAATGTAACATTGATCTACTTCTCCAACCAATGGAAACAAAACTAACCAATCATTCAAAGACTTGTAAATCAAACAAAGCAGAGATAACTTCAGTGGCTAATATATGATTCTAATCTAGGAATACACGTACAAAAAGAGGAACCTCTACTGCTAGGGTTGGGCCCTAACCCAAAAGCTTCAGCCCTCTGAGTCAACTTAGTGCTGGATCAAAGAAACCCTTTTCATTATCATCAAAATGTCAAAAATAACATGAGAATAACAGCCATAATATCTTAGCTCGAAACTGCCTCTTGGATACAATAAAAAGTCGAATCCTAATGAGCCCCTAGGCCTTCTTATTTATACAACTGAAGCTACCAAAAACTTCCTAAAAATTAGGGAGGCTTGGCTCCCAAACTCGAGATTGACTTGTCTTCAAATATTACTAGCTTGGTTGCCAATGGACTCAGTTGGCTTGGCTGCTTGTAACTCTAAGCTAATGAGATCTAGTGGAGGAATATTCGAGTGATTGAGGAGTTAAGGAGGGAGACCAAATCTCTTAGAATCCCTCTTGCTTGTATACTTCGAGTTCCTACACTTAAATTAGCCCAAAACTGCTCCAAATCCTGAAATTAATGCACATTAGGCCACATGACATAACATCTCACCTTTACCCTTCTCACTAAGCAAAATATAATAAAATATGTAAAGAAATGTGAGAAAAGTTGATTTTAATAAGCTTGAGAGTGGCATTGAGGCCCATATAATTTACCTATTGATGAGCCTCATCAGTGCAACATATGGAGCTTGGTGGGCTTCGTTCATTATTAATTTTCGAAGTTCATTATCAACTGGGACGTACATCTTACCCTTATATCATAGCAATCCATATTTATCTAAGGTGTATCCTTCCCACTTAGGTGCCACTAGTACTTCTTCTTGTAAGGAAAATTTTATTTGTTGGTATTGTGGGTCCCTTACTAAGTGGTTTAGAATATGGCTTCTCAAGTCTACCTTCATCGACAGTATTGAATGAACTTTGGGTCTCTTGCTTAAAGCATATGCAACCTTATTTTGTTTCCCCTTGGTGTAGGATATCCTGAAATCATATTCACTAAATAACTCACTCCAGCGTTGTTGTCGAGCATTAAGGTCCTTTTGGGTGAACATATACTCAAGACTTTCATGATCCGATCTTAATTCAAATTGACGCCCCATCAAATAATGTCTCCATAATCTCAAGGCCATTACAACTGCAACTAATTCCAGATCATGTGTGGAATAATCAATTTCATGGGTCTTGAGTTTACGTGAAGCATAAGCGATAACCCATTCATCTTGCATCAAGACTGCACCTAATCCTTCTCGTAATGCATCCGTTCATACACGAAAGTCCTTGTCCATGTCAGGCACCTTTAATATTGGAGCAGTTGTTAATCGTCGTTTTAGCTCATTAAATGCTCTCTCACACTCACTTGTCCATTCAAACTCAACCCCTTTCCTTTGGAGGTTTGTGATGGAACTAGATATCCATGAAATCCCTTCTACAAATCTTCTATAATAGCCTACTAACCCCATAAATTTGTGCACTTATTTGACATTCCTAGGAGTAGGCCAATCCATTAATTCAAGGATGTTACAACCACAATATCATAGCTCATTCCAAGGCCAATATTACATCTACGCAAAAACGAGGTATTTTACATGTCTAAAATCACGTTTATAAATACCCAATTTTGTAGCTTACCTTCTTTATTAGAATCAACACATCATTAAGGCAAATAGCACAACCTTGACAAGTGCTTCACACACAACTCAGACCAGAGGTATGATACTTAGTTGTCCTCAACATACAATTTTATTAGTTTTCACTTCACATAATGAATGTCATCTTTTGAATACCTAGCATCACAATGGGATTGTAGCATTGTATAACAGAAGGAATCCACCACCCTTCTCCAATTTTAGAGGAGGGGTCTAGTTATTGGTCTCATCAAGCTTCAACAATTCATTCCAATCTTCACTTTCTCAAGGTTATTCATGATTGCCAACTTGGTGAGAATTATATTCTTCCTTTGTTTGTAACTATGTCATTACTTGCTCTTTGTTTCAATTTAGGATTGGGCCCTTCTAGTTTAGAATATATCAACTTTCCATACTAGATGACGAACCAAGTTCATACTTAGACATCTCGTTCTTTTTCTTTAGCCATAGTTTTCTCTTATGCATGCTTGCCTTTCAGAATTTTTAAGCCTTATCATTACACCAATGGACAATAAGAGCTTCAGGGAAATTCATCTTATTTTGCAAAAGCATAAGAATGCCATCATCACCTTGAATTGTTGTTTCTAATCCTTATGGATTCCTTGTGCATGTAAGAAAAAAGTGCTAACCTTAAGATAGAACTTGCAGTGGGTATGTTCTTCTAGTAGACAAGTCAATTAGATGCTTTAGAACAACTAGTTAAAGCTCAATCGATGGAAAGAGGGCACTTTAGGGGAGAAACAAGATGAGTCCTCATCGAGCTTGTTATAACAACCGCGGGTTAAAAGTTCATGTAATAAAGGTTAATAAATGCAAAATAAGACCAAGGTCACATGACACATATTCCAAGATGAATGTTGGAAAAAACATCCTAGTGGGCATCAACTTTGGTTTACTATGGCCAAGGAAATTTGCAAAGGCATCGGCAAAGGTAAACATGCATTAATTGTCATTTATTTATGAAAATAAAGGAAAATAGGAGAAAAGGGAGATGAAGGGTCACATATTTGCATGAGAGGGAAATTGAAAGAAAAATAGAGGAAAATGAAGAAAATAGAGGCCTCAATGATAAAAAGGCTTATGAGGATCAGTTCACAACCTTCAGTCAATTTTGCTTTGGAAATAGATTCAAAAAGAGAGAGAAGACCACCAAATAAGAAAGCAAGTAAGCATAGGAAAGACAAGGAAATTAAACGAAGGAAAAGGACAAGCAAGGAAAGCAAGGAGAAATTTGGATCAACAGATTCAACAGGAAGATTTTGTAGGTAACAAGTTGCATGTGTGGTTTCATAGTTGTTGTGTGAATTCATGGTACACGCATTAGTTTATTTGGTTCATTTTTTGTCATTGACATGGGTTTTGTCGGGTTTGATAGTGATTTCAGTCTTGCCTTGCCATTTCCTAGATAACCATGGTGTGATGGGATTCTTTTAAGGTTGAGCTTTGGATTGCTAAAATTTTTTGGAATCGAGTGAGGTAGTTTCAAGAAAATTCCCAAGGGTTGGGGGTGGAGGTGTTTTAATCTCTGGGAAGCCCTCAAGAGGGGGGTGGAGATAGGAAAATTCCTCAAGTTAATGGTGAAGAAAGTCTGAGGCATCCAAGCTTGTTTAGGTTTCGTGCTCTCTTGACTGATTTGTTGAGATCGTGGTAGCCTAAGGGTGGAGGTGGTTTAATCTTTATGAAGCCCTGGTTATTTATGTCTTGAGATCCCACATTCATGTTTGGAATATGGAACAGGGGTGATTGGTTGAAACAAGGATTTGGTTCAGTCCAATATATGGTCGGGTGGTACGTGGAAGTCCCTGACTTGGTTGGCCTTTGCATCAATTAATAGGAATATGTTCTTTATTACTCACCAATCAAGGGTGAGGAGAAATGGATCACCTGAGGGTAGGAAGGTGAGGAGTAACTACTCACTTCACATAAGGAAGGTGAGGGGGGCAATGAAGAAAATAAACTTTAGACTAGGGTGCCATGAAAAAGAAAGGAGCTACTACCAAGCCTAAGTACTTGGTCGAAGATAAGGAGCTCCTTGCCATCGATAAAAAATATTTTTATCTCGCTAATTGGTAGCGACCGACTCTCTCGTCAATCCATGGTATTTTCATATTGTATTCTATGAGCACTTTTCCTTGTTATTATGGTTATTTGATGGTTGTTATGTCATGGTTAATAATTTGGTTATATGTTGGTTATAAACATGGATTTGTAATGTATTCTAGATATGACTTGTTGAGGATTTGATAAGTATTTGATGGTTAATGAATGCATGGGCTGACAATTGTTATTTTAGATATTTTGAGAGGGCATTAGACCTTCTTAGTGATTCTCAAAAAAGTTTCAGACTCCTATGATAAGTTATGCATTCATGGCCTATAGTTTACATGTTCACCATATGTTTGAAAAAATTACTATCATTGTTAGCCCTGGTTAGGTCAAGTCATTATTCAGGTTTTGCATGATTAGCATTGTCTTCAAGTCATTTATCATTCTAGAAAGTCTTAGGAAATTTTGGGCACTGTTTTAGAGGTTGGATTGGAATTGTGGCTAAGATCCCAAGACCGCACCCTTTGAACTAAGAATTTTGCGTTACAACTGCACTTAAGCAGTCTTGTGCATGCAGTTGAAGGGTCACAACTGCACTCATGCAGGATTTTGCATGCAATTGGGAGTCTAAGTCACTAAAAAAGTAGTTTAGCTTAGGTTTAGGTCACCTGGGGTGTTTCTTTGGCCTCTGAGTGTCTTATAAGCCATGTAGAATGTTAGTTTGTGGTTAGAAAGTCTTAGTTGCCAGCCCCACTTCCATAACTAAAGCTTGGAGGTCGGGTCATGTCCTAGAAACTCTTAGTCTCATGTTTACCCAGGAAGACCAGTGAAATTGGGTAAATGTGGGAGGGGGTGTTACAGATTGGTATCAGAGCTTCTGGGTTCAAACACTTGGACTGGACGAACTAGATGCATGTTGTTATGCATGCATTGTCATGGTTACGGTTACACATGCATAGTAGGTCAAACATGCATCATGGGGGTCATTATGTAGTTTGTGTCATCATGATGTTGTTGGTATTATGAGGTTGATACGTTGGTCGAGATGGAGTAGGAGGTGTAGATCATCAGAGCGAGGTTGCAACACTGGAACTCGGGGTATGAGAGGAACGTCATACAAGTTTGTATATGAGCATGCAGGTATGATGGTTAATAGTTGTTATACGCATTACAGTTATATACGTGTTTTTCATTCTATTGTTGTTATGGTTACATGCGTGATAGATGCCAGTTTATCAATGTGGTCATATACACGTTCGTGAGTTAGTCATGCATGGTAGTTAACTTCTTGTTATATGCATTGCGGTCATACACATGATGATTATGGTCATTGCATTTAAGATCTTGATGTTATAGGTATCATGATAATATGGATTGGCCTGTGCAGATGGTTATTTTATGATATTCATGTATGGGTCAATATAGTTGTGATATTGTGTCGTACTAATCTAGACTGACTTGTGCAAATATGATAGTCTCCCTTGAGATACAGTGAGGTATGAGTTTGATTATGTCATTTATCTAAAATGGTATGTTTACAGGTTATTTGAATGTTTGATTAATTGCATGACATGAGTATGTGTCTATAAGATTGCATGAAGGAATGATCTTGTTTTAAGACAGTTGTACTGACACAATATGTGTTGAGACAACTGATATGCACTTAAGTGCAAGTGAGTGCTAGTTGTAGTATTATGACTAATGATTGTGAGTTGATTATGACATGGTTGTTAGTATTGGTAAAGGTTGATTTCAAATTAATAGACATGATGTCTTGATATTTGGAACATGTGACTGACATGTGCGAATGGTTGCAGGGAAACATGCCTGGCATTAGCATGACAAGGTAACTTAGCATGATGTGATAGCACATAATAAGACTCAATTGCAACAAGGAAAAAGGTAAAAGAAAGGAATTGGGTGAGAATTCCTTTGGATATGCTTGGAAATCGCAATTCCAATTGAATGAGTGCTTTGCATGAATATAGGAAGTCTTCTTAACCTTGATTTTGTTTGATATTATGTGGATATGTGTTATATTCCACAGGTATAACCGTTGATTTCCAGTTCTTGCTAGAATCGTCAAGGAATTGGAGTCCCTTGAGATATGATATATGTATGTGTTCAATTATAGGTCAAAGTGTTGGGTACAACAAGGTAAGGTAACTGGTATATTGTTACGTTTATTATGCACTCACAATTAGGTGTTTATGGCAATATGATGCAGGTAATTACATGGCAAAAGAGACTACCATAAAACCTTGAAGAAGGCTTGGGTTGAGCTTTATTAGGAACCCACGGGGATTGAGTCATGGTGTATGTTGAATTTTTTGTGCTTTCAGTGCTTTTTGATTTGTTTGTGATTTATTTGTAGCTTTTTTTACGTCTGGTGCATGGCCATGCCACTTTGTTTGTGGTGTCATATTGTTATTACTTTCCATGGTTTTCTTCTTGTTTGTTTGTTGTTCTTGCCTTTTATGTTTTAAGGGCCTTGGGAATTGGTTGGGGAAAGAGGAAATTTAATGGATCATGGGGGAAGCTGAATGCAACCCAATAGGTAATGTAAGACCCAGATGAAGCCTGATGCATGAGTATAAGGGTAGCTGAAGGCAAAAATATGACAACCAGTTGGATTGGTTGGGTCCATGGGGGTAAATGGATGGTGGTAGGATAGACATGAGAAAGGTAATAGGAAAGGTAAAGTAAATGGATTTGAGGCATCAGATGCCTTGGTTATGTTGGGAAATGTTGTTCTCAATGTTGTGCATGTTGTGCACAAATAAAGGGAGATCTCTTAATCTTGACCTTATGATATCTGGTAATTGTGTTGTGATTATGATTATGTTGATGTTTATATATGTATGTATGTATGTCATTGTCTGACAGGGTCATCAGGGATCATGATTTCTTTATGTTAATATTTATATGTATATATGTCATTGTCTGACAGGATCGTCAGGGATCATGCTTGTGGAGGAATGGTTGCTTATGCAAGTGAATGGCATGAAGAGGTTCCTAGTTGATGAGGAATCAAGCAGGCAGAGTAGCCTTGATAGATCTACGAGTTTAATATCACGTGGATATGAATTGAGATTATGTGCTTATACTATGCTTATGCTTATGTCATGGACAAGTAATGTTGAGGGATACATCAATGAAATGAAAGCAGAGTGATATGTGTCATGCTAGGACAAGCATGGATACTGGAAAGACACTAGAAGCAAGGTTGCTTGGTAGAGGCAATGTGGTCGCTGGATGTGCAATATTGTTGTGGTATATATATATTGTACATGTGGTGTCATGTACATGTTGCACATGTGGTGCTGTGTACATGTGGTGTTGCGTACACATTGTACAGGTGGTGTTGTGTACATGTGGTGATATGTGCATGTTGTACATGTGGTGTTGTGTATAAGTTATACATGTGGCATTGTGTACAAATCATGCAGGTGGTGTTGCATACAAATCATACAGGTGGTATTGTGTACATGTGGTATTGTGTACACGTTGTGTACGTGGTGAGGTGTACATGTGATATTGTGTACATTACGTACATGTTGTGTTGTGTATATGTAGTATTGTGTTACAGTTATTGTGTAGTCAGTGTATCATAACATGTGTATTTATTATATTATTCTATGTGTACATATATGTGTTATGTTGTACACTGGGTGTGGGTGTATGTGTTGTGTTGTACACCACGTGTAGGTGTATGTTTTGTGTTGTACATTGTATATGAATGTGTTCTACAATGTGATGGGACAGACATGTATGGGACTGTTTGGATTCCCTTGTCATTAATATTGAGGGTTGAGGTGGTTTAGTCGCTGCATTCCCTTGTTGTTGATATTGAGGGTTGAGACGGTTTAGTATCAGGATACCCTTGTTGTTGATATTGAGGGTTGAGGCGATTTAGTCTTTGGATGCCCTTGTTGTTGATATTGAGTGTTGAGGTGGTTTAGTCTTTGGATACCCTTGTTGATGTTGGGGGAGGCGATATTTTAGTCTTCAAATTTCCTTGTTGCTTGAAGAGAAGAGAAGGTATTGGGTGCTTGCCGGGTTTGGCAAACCGAACCAGTGTGTATATGTGGTTGAAGAGAAGAGAAGGCACTAGGTGCATTTCAGGTTTGGAAAACCAAACTAGTGTGTATACGTGGTCAAAGAGAAGAGAAGGCATTGGGTCCTTGCAGGGTCTGGCAATCAATTCAATGTGTGTACAAAAAGGACAAAGAATAAAAGCCATAGCAAAATAATCATTTGAAAGATAAGTATAAGTATTTTATTTAAGTTTTTTATTATGCGTGTGGTCTATGATTTTGATTTACAATGGTTGCATGTGATCTATGATTCTGATTTATGATGGTTGAGTTTTGAGCTAATCATATGTGATGTGTTTATACACGATGATTTGATCAAAGAGTTAGTTTGACTTGTTGTGTCAGGAAGTAAACAAAATTGTAGGTGTACCTTATTGATGAGCCACTAATGAGGTATGATTTAAATTTATTTCAATTCCTTTTAGCCTAATGTAAATTATGTGCTTGGTAAAGGAAAGCAGGGAAATGCCCGATTATGGTGGTTGAAATTGACTTGCAAAAATTAGTATCCGCAGCAAAAAGGAATTAGAACAAGCAACAATATGTTGGTAAAGCACCTCAGGAGCAAGGCCATTGTGGGACACTCATACCCAATAGTTTCCATTTATTTCCATGAGCATGCTATGATTAGTATG
Source organism: Pinus taeda (assembly GCA_000404065.3). Taxonomy (NCBI): domain Eukaryota; kingdom Viridiplantae; phylum Streptophyta; class Pinopsida; order Pinales; family Pinaceae; genus Pinus; species Pinus taeda. The sequence continues at coordinate 176,126 of APFE030714537.1, forward strand.
ATGGTTTTGAGGTAGGGATATGCCTTGGTTTTTGGACCTTCTGGTGCGAGGAAACCTTGCCAAGGGATGGATTGCCCGGGAAGGGGATGTTGAGTAACTTGGAAGGTGAGTGACTGCATGGAAGGGCGTGACCATATTGTCCGAGGGACTGTGTAGCATAGAAAGGAAGGTCGAGGAAGGAATTTTTTTTGGTCATTAGCATTTCCATAGGGAGTCAGAAGCACATTGGGAGTGTTCCCTAGAATAGTGAGTAAGAACTTGTTCACTGAGGGAACAAGTAGTTTAAGGATTGTAGCATTGGACATTGGATACAGGTTTGACTTTGGTAGTGGATTTTCCTCCTAAGAAAGAGGTGAATCCTGGTATTACTTTGAGGGTAGAGGTGTGAGCCTCTAGATTCCCTTGTTGCTGATGCCGGCAACATATCCTTTTATTTGTTGGTTAGAGAAAATGTGCATATGTATATATGTGTATTTGATTGTGAAAATTGCATCAAGCTGGATTTATAAAGATCCGTGAACAATATTTTTATTTGATGGTTCAAGAAAATGTGCCTAAGTATATGTGGTTGTGATTGTAAATACCGTAAAGCTGCTATAAACAACATGGTTGTCATGTTTTCAATAGGTTATCATTGTAAATACTACAACGAGTTGTGTTATAAATCTATGTAGGTAATATTTTTTTTTTCAGCGGTTTGTTGGTCATAGGTGTCATAGAACACTGAGGACGGTGTTCCCCTAAGGGGGAGGGATTCGTAACAACCCCGGGTTAAAAGTTCATGTAATAAAGGTTAATAAAGGAAAAATAATACCAAGGTCATGGGACACTTATTCTAAGATGAATGTTGGGCAAAACATCCTAGTGGTTGTCACCTTCGGTTTATTATGGCTAAGGAAACTGGAAAAGGCAAAGAGGCATTAATTGGCATTTGTTTATGAAAATAAAGGAAAATAGGAGAAAAGGGAAATGAAGGGTCATAAATTTGCATGAGAGGGAAATTGAAGGAAAAATAAAGGAAAATGAAGCAAATAGAGGCCTCAATGATAAAAAGGATCTTGAAGATCAGTTCACATCCTTTAGTCAGTTTTGCTTTGGAATTAGTTTTAGAAAGAGAGAGAAGAGCACCAAGAGGAGAAAGCAAGTAATCAAAGGAAATCCAAGTAAATCAAAGGAAGGAAAAGGACAAGTAAGGACAAGCAAAAAAAGCAAGGAGAAGGTTGGATTAGCAACTTCAGTAGGAAGATTTTGTAGGTAACAGCTTGCATGTGTGGTTTCCTAGCTGATGTGTGAATGCATGGTACATGCATTGGTTTATTTGGTTCATTTATTGTCATTAGCATGGGTTTTATTGATTTGGCAATGGTTTAAGCCTTGCCTTGCAATTTCCTGGATAACCATGGTGATGGGATTATTTTCTGATTAAGCTTTGGATTGTCGGAAGGTTTTGGAACCAGGTGAGGTGGTCTCAGGAAAATTCCCAAGGGTTGGGGGTAGAGGTGGTTTAATCTCCAAAAACCCCCCTATAGGTGGGTGAAGACAAACAAATTCCTCTAGGTAGCGGTGAAGAAACTTTGGGGCATCCAAGCTTGTTTAGGTTTCATGATCTCTTGACTGGTTTTGGCGAGATCGTGGTAGACTGAGGGTGGAGGTGGTTTATTCTCTCAGAACCCTAGTTGTTTATGTCTTGAGATCCCACATTCATGCTTGGAATATGGCACGTGGGTGATTGGCTGAAAAAAATATTTGGTTCAACCAAATCTATGGTTGGGTGGTACGTGGAATTCCCTGACTTGGCTGGCTTTTGCATTAGTTAATAAAAGATATTCTCCTATTGTATTCTATGAGCACTTGTACTTGTTATTATGGTGATTTGATGGTTGTTATATCACAATTAATAATCTAGTTATATGTTTGTTTTAAGCATGGATTTGTAATGTACTCTAGTTATGACTTGTTCAAGATTTGATAAGTATTTGATGGTTATTAAATGCATTAGCTAACAAGTGTTATTACAACTATTGTGAGAGGGAATTAGACCTTCTTGGTGATTCTCAGAGAAGTTTCAGACACCTATGATCATATATGCATTCATGACCTATAGTTTACATGTTCACCACATGTTTGACAAAATGATTGTCATGGTTAGGCCTGGTTAGGTCAAGTCCTTGTTCAAGTTTTCTATGATTAGCATTATCTTCAAGTCATTTATCATTCTGGAAAGTCTTAGGAAATTTAGGGTAGTGGTCTAGAGGCTGGCCTGGAATTGTGGCTAAGATCTCAAGACCGTACCCTCTGAACTGAGGATTTTGGGTTACAACCACACTCAAGAAGGCTTGTGCATGCAGTTGGAGTGTCACAACCACACTCATGTATGCTTATGCATGCGGTTGGGAGTCCAAGTCACTAAAAAGGTAGTCTAGCTCAAGGTTGGGTTACCTAAGGTGGTTCTTTGGCCCTTGAGTGTCCTAGAAGCCCTGTTGGATGTCAGTTTGTGGTTAAAAAGTCTCAGTCGTCATCCCCACTTCCATAACTAAAGCTTGGAGGTCAGTTCATGTCACAGTAACTCTTTGTCTCATGTTTACCCTGGTGGACTGGTGAAATTAGGTAAATGTGGGAGGGGAGTGTTACACTTGCATAGAATTACATTGGTACTAGATCTGAACGTTCATGACAAAGGAAAGTTCACAAGTCCTTTCAAGCACCCAACTCAAGGAATACTACCAATGCATGTATCACTAATATTAACACTTCTAAGCCTTGATATTTTGTTTGACATGTTAATTTTAATTAAGTAGAACATACTAAATTTCTAATTAATGTATTTCATATCTTGGTCTGCATGGTTTTTGAGTAGTCACTTTTTTGAACAATTTGTGGACCACAGAAAGGCTTCATCATGGTGGCCAATACTCTCTAATACTCTCTGTTGTAAGTTTCAACTTCAACCTTTTTATTAATAATTTTTTTCCAATATGCGTTAAGAAAAAATAATGAAGTTGGTTTATAAAATATTACCCTATCAGATCATGTAGTAATTTTTTTGGGTTTTTAAAATTGGTGATATATAAAAAGAATTTTTTAATAATTAAAAATATTTAATTAATTTTGAATATATAGATCAATTTAAAATTGAGATTAATTATTTTAATATCAATATTATATTACTAATAAATTAATTTTGGAGCTTTTTTTGGTGGAAAGTGGTAGATTTTATTATAACTCAATTGATAATTTATAATGAGTATACTCTCATTTATAATTGTAGAATTTATTATTATTCAAAAAAAGCATACCACTTAATTGTTATTCATGATGGTAGGAGTTACCATTATTAAAAAAAAACATACAACTTAGTTGTTATGTACGATTGTAAGATTCACTTATTCAATTAAAAAAAACATACCACTTACTTGTTAGCAATGATTGTAAGATTTATCATCATTCAAAAAAGTTCATTCCACTTAAATGACCCACTGTTGTCCATGAAAGGATAGTATTTTACTTTTATGACATGTACTAGATATTGAGTTATTGATATATTTTTTCATATCAAAGTCATTACAACTATTCAATGTGAGTTTAACATGTCACCCAGGTGAGGCATCCCAGTTGGTGATTGCCTGTGAGCGAGGATGTTGGTCCCTTATATTTCGAGTTCAAGTCCTCCCTTGGTGAAAATGTAATCAAAGTGATCAAAAAGTGAATAGATGTAATCAAAAAGTGAACAATGAAAGAATATACAAAAAAAAATGTGAGTTTAACATGTCACTTTAGGGAATTGAACTTGGGTGGAGATGATGATAAACATTCCTCCTAACCACCCTAAATAAATCCAATTGACTAACCATATTCTATTATACTTTTAATATATATATATATATATATATATATTATATTAAGTGGTAAACTTTATTATAACTTCATTGATAATTTATAATAAAGATAATTGACACTTATGATTGTGCACTTTGCCATTATTAGAAAAAATTCATATCACTCAAATGAATTATTGTTATCCTCAAGAGGATATATTCTTACTCTTATTGGATGCATTAGATCTTCTTCTTTCTTTCTTTCATTTTTTGTGACTGGCAGAATCAACAATTGGGGTGGTCTTATACTTGTATCATATGTGGTCGATTCCATTCACTACCATTATAACCACCAAGGGCACCACGCTTGTCCCTAACATGGACACAAATTAATGAGGGGATCAAACTAAGGACCTCATAATATTTTACATAGCATGTTTTATATGCTTTTCCAAGTGAGCTACCCCTAGGGTGCTTAGACGCATTGGATCTTAGCCTTTAATATATTTTCTTATATTTCATATGTTGAAAAAGGAAAAATATTTTATTATTTTATTATTATTATTTGGTATCAAGGGGAAAATAAAAAACTAAAAGAATAAATCATTGTTGCTATCATGAATCAAATAATGTCACCACCAAGAAAAAAATCCCCCTTAGCCTAATATGATAGCCCACAAACCATACTGAATGAGGTTTGTCAAGATTCAAACTAAGGTGGGTAGAATTATCGTTGTGATCCCATCCACTTAGGTTACCCCTCAAGAGAAAAATAAATTTTAACTTATTTTAATGAGTTTTCGGGAATTGAATAAAGTTAGCCTATAAAATCTAACCCATTCAAATCGTGTAATACATTTTTCATTTTTAAAATGGGTGTTATACAAAATTATAAAATTTTAGAAATCATAATTCTAATTGAATTTTTGAAGATATAGATCAATTTTAAAATGAGAAAAATAAACTTCTATAAGTGTTTATTATTAATAATATTAATAACATATTTACCTAGATGGGGTGTCCATAAATGAGGATGTGACTACTGTTGTGTGTCGCTCATTTTCGACATTGGATGCTATTACACTCCCTTCATCTACAAGGAAAGGAGATGTTACAACATCCCCACTCAATGGGAAGGTAAATGATGAGAAGTAATACAAGCTTCTCCCCAATTACATTTAGCTCCATGTTGTTGTGGGAAGGTTTTGGAGACTCATACTAGATTCATTTGGTAATGAGATGTTTGGGTAGGTGGAATTCCAAGCAAGAGAAGACATCGTTTCAGCTCAAGCATCATGTTTAGCTGGAGAGCACTTGAATACTAACTAGTCATGTGTGTTTAAAGCACTCGAGGGTAGCCTTCTCCATGGCTAGTTGAGCAGAATTTTATGGTAACCACTTGTTCCCTCTATTATTAGTTTTTTTTTGTCTTTTTGTTTCATTGTCTTAGTCTGAGATGGGATAAAGGACTGAAATGCAAGGGTCTCTCCCAGGAAAAGGTCATATCCTAGTCTAGCCCAAGGGTGACAAGGTTGACATGGCCCTTCTGTCTTACTTTATTCTGGGTGGGAAGTGTGTCATGTTGGGTTTCTCTCTTTGGGTGGCATATTGTTTGTTAGGGTGGAATAGCTTAAGGTGCTCACCTAGCTAGAGGGGGGAGGAAGAGGAAACATAATATGGGTGCTTGCAAAGCCTCCTCCCTAACACACCCCAATCATCACTTCAATGTTGCAAGTGGCACATGGGAGGTAGAAAAAAATTACCATAGTAAGTGCTTGAAAGGGCCTTTAGGGATGGAAAGCACTAGAGAAGGAGATGGAGGTGAAAAGGTAAAAACTCATGGAGGTTCGAACTCTTGAGGAGTTTCAAGAATAGGTATTTGACTAGGTCCACCTGTGCACATGGGAAACTAATTTTTTCAAGTTGGTGAAACATACTAACTAGTGAAGACTATAAGAAGTTTTATAAATATGCTAGTTAGGGAGTAGCTCCAACCCCCCCTTTGTTTGAAGTCACGGTTTAGGCATAGTTTTTTTTTTTATTACTTACTATGTATAGACACAGGAAAATAGTTTTTTTTCCAGATCCTTTTTGAAAAATTAGTTGATACACTATATCAAGAAATGGACATGATGGATGACAATAGGTTGGTAAGGAATTGATTAGCTCGTGTGTGTGTGGGTGGGGGTATGTGTGTGTGAGAGAGAGAGAGAGAGAGATTATGTTATAACTTTATTTTCAATTTATAAGGAGGATAGTTGTTATCCTGCGATTGTAAGTTTTATCATTTTTCAAAAAAAAAAAAACATATCACTTAAAATGACCCACTATGATCGGTAAGAGGACGAATTATTACCGTTAGTAAATATATTGTATCTTGAGTCATTAATCTGTTTCCTTATATTTTTCTCAGGTTGCTAAAAGAAAAATAAATTTTAACTTATTTTAAATGAATTTTTACTTATTACATAAAGTTAGCTTGTAAAATATAATCTTAGTTTATAAAATATGAACTTATTAAATCTTAATATTATTATTTTTTAATTAGTGATACGGAGAATTTGAATTTTTGAATAGATATATTAATTTAAAAATGAGGAAAATAACCTCTATAAATATTGATTACTAATAATGCCAATATCATATTATCAATAAATCACTTTATTTAAAGGTGGTTATATTTATTATAACTCCATTATTAATTTATAATGTGTACATTTTTTTATCCATAATTGTAAGCTTTATCATTATAAAAAAAAAAAACAAACCATTTAAAATGACCCATTATAATTCTTAAGCACATTAATTGATGCTTATTCTTACTAAATGCATTTCATCTTGAGTTAATAATTTATTTTTTCCTTATCTTGGAAAGAAAGAAAAAACCTAAATTTTAACTTAATTTTGTATATAATTATTATGTATAATATTACATTTTATGTTAAAATTTAATTTTACATTATTAGTACCGCAATTGGGGTGTGAATCGTCACAATATCCCTCTCGGGATTTACGACATGAGTGATAAGATGGGCAGATTAGTTGAAGGGCGATCACTTCTCGTCCCAAGCGTGTGTGGTCGCTAGCAAAGGACGACAGTTGGGAGTATGACGTTTAATGTGATAGAGGGTGTTGCAAAGGTAAATCACCAAGTGGTGGAGGAAGGAAACTTGTTTAATGCAATTTACCCAGTTGAAGGTGGTGGTCACAATGGAGGTCTTTGGCGTTCAGAGGTCAGAACGTCGGCCTGCTCAGGTTGGCGTCGTTGGTTCCTGGATGGGCTTACCACCCTTTGGTTTATGGCACTAGTATATGGGTATGTCTCTTTCTCTATGCCTTTACCTCGGTGTTTGTGACATGTTCAAATGGAAGAAAGTAGGGATGGATGTCATGCTATTGGTAATAGGAATGATGGACAATCTAGAAATGACTGTTTGGTTCAGTGGAAAGTCTATGTTGTATTTAATTTCTTGGTGTGTGATGGCAATCTTGTTTTCAGAAATGGGCAAGTTGGGTGATTCAAGGATCGTAATTTGGAAACCTGAATAATTCTAGGTGTCTCTATTTGTTATATGTGTGTTGTTTCTTTTCCTATTTCTGTCTTCTTTGTCATAATTTTATCTAAAACGGGTATGTGTGTCCGCAGTTGGTTTCCCTACAAATTCGATACTAATTGGTATGCAGAGAGGGAGGGTTATGTAAGGGTTGGGTGCTTTTTTACTTTCGCTTTGAAAGCTTCTGCTTTGCATTTTATTTATGATGATTTTGTGGTGAAATATATAATCTTGAAGCTCGGGGAGCTGATTTCTGTTGTTTGGTTCATGCAAAGACTTAAATTATTTAGTCCTACTCTGCGTTATGGTTCTTTTGTGACTGTAGTGATATGCTTCGGCATCCCTCGACATTGGAAGCCTCCAAGGTTTCCTCTTAGTTTTTGGACTTGGATCTCTCCTAACAATCAATGTATCTTTCCTGTTTTTAATGTAATTGTCTTAGGTCTGAGTCATTAGAGTGTGTTCTATGGCTACGGGTCAACCTTTTGGAACCGACCCTCGTCATCTGCTTACTGTGGGTCTATCCAGTGTTTAGTCAAATTTATAACAGTTAAGATGGTGCATTCGACCCCTGGTGCTTACTTGTTAGGAAATGGCGGCCAGAGTAAGAACATGAAGAAAGAAATGAAAGGTGGTAGAGGCTCCCCTTCTGTTATGCCTCTAAAAAAAAGGGGCAGAAGGTCGAATGTACAAGTCATACAGGAAGCAGTGCAATTTTATACAGTTGGTACTCCAGCCTAGGTGCGTTAGATGATTACGTCTTGGAAATTGGAGCTTAATCAATGTGCAAAGACTGAAATGCAGGTGACAGACTGATGTCTCTTAGCTTCGGATCCGGGGCATACCCATGGTCATACTACCCAGTACAAGTAGATAGTTCTTTTGTATTGGCTCATGAAGAATTTGATAACTAAAGCCATTATGACTGTGTCAACCAAGGAAACTAAGTCAGACACTAGTCTCCAAGATATCTACAAGGAATTTCAACTGATCCAATTCATTACACAACAATAGAATATTCTCCTGGGTCATATTGAGGAGCAACTCTAGTGTCCCTTTCAATCAGAGTTACTCGGTTCCAATGTAAAGGACCTTGCTCTGGTAGAGTCCTCTGAAGATGAATAGTGTTTAGGATGTTAGATGACTTTTTTATTATCTATATATATGCTATAAATGTTGAATATTAGGTATTGTTTTAGTTATTTTGTTGTGGATGCACCTTGGTAATTCGACACTCAAGCCTATAAGGCCAAGTTTGATAGACTTAAACTCGTGAAATTTTGGATGGCTTATAATGTGTTTCGGTGGCCAACAGATCTAGTTTCCCAATGGGCAGGTTGAGGCCACCGAATGACTTTTTATGATTGTAACTTGCCTTGATTATGAATGAAAGAAGAGGTCCTACGAAGCTTACAATTTTTTTATTATTCACATTATTAGTAAGTTTCGAAAGCCAAGACTATAGCAATCGTTTTATCATTGACTTTGTATTAACTATCCATTTAACTATAATCTTTTGCATTAATTATATTATTTTAAATTAACAAATATAATATTTATTTTTTTGAATTAATGAAATGTATTTATCTACTATGTTATTGGTGGATAGATTTGAAGTGTTCTTGTGCAATTGCAAGTGAGATTCCATTTTTTTTTAGCTTTTTCTAAGTTTCCTGATTTTCGTTGACTTTATGGTTCTATAATTAAGGCAGATTAGTTAATTTTAAAAGTATTTGTGTGTAGTGAGACTGCAACTTTTGTTGAATTGCCTCACATTTTTTAGCTTGATGGCCACATCAACTTAGTTATTCTTTAAAGCTATAAAATCATAAAATTACTCACTTCTCACAATTGTATTGGACAATGTAACTAAACCTTCTGATGTTAGATCTGCACTAAGGTTATTTTATTTTGACATTATTCCCTAAGCTCTTCACAGAAAACATCTCAAACATGAACATCACTTTCTCCCTTAGTATGATTTCCAAGTCTTTTATTTAAATAAATTAAAATTGGTTTTGGTTGCAAAGAATGTGGAAAATGAAAGCCCAAGAGTGATGTTTTTGTTACGTTTACATGGGAAATCTCCAAAAAATGATGGCCTCCTGGTAGCCTCCATATGGTATAAGCTTCCTTGGAAATCCATCCAATTAACATTTAGATGGAAATGTCCTCACAAATTTCATAGATATAATTAAAAAAATTTGGTTAGGAATTATTCATTTTTCTCTTCTTCTTTCCTCAGTTTTTATCTTTTATTTGAATGTTACAACTTTAGAATTCAAGATCCCTATGCTAGTGCCATACAATTAGTGAGATAACAATCCCATCCTACTTTTTTTTTTTTTTGGTAGGTAAGCACCCACGGGGGATTTGAACTAGTGACCTATCACAAGGAGTGCCTTAACAGTGCCTTAACAGTGCACCCATTCACCATCAATCCAAAGCCCCGTGGGCTAACAATCCCATCCTACTTAATTTTGGCATGAGCTTTGCAATTGGAAAGATCAATGTCTTTAATAAATGGCCAAGGCTACCCAATACAACCACCCCAATTTACCATTTGCAACAATTAATTGACAATGGAGAATATTCATAAGTAATTTTTACACCTTTGTTTCTCTTCTTAGTCTCGGGTGTAGCTTTTAAACCTGCACAAATAATTCTTGTAAACATATTCTCAATATAAAACAAAAAAGACTCAGTATCACATGCACACAAGGAAAACAAGATTGATTTTTCTATATCTCTCAATTATTACATAGTCGTTATACAATTCCCTATTAAAATATGGTTTCCTTCAAGGGAAGAAAAACCTAACATACTTATACTGTCAAACTTGCGACCTAATGATGAATGGTCTAAATTGACAATGAAATCACAACATATTACAAGGAAAATTGCAAAAAAAATCACTTCGACGATGTTGTCCCCGAAAGAACATGATCCAGATTGGATCATTATATTGTTTTTCATCCATCTCAATGCAACCAGAGTGGAAAAATTGGAGGAATCAACTTAGGGGATTGTTTTTACGGTGGGACCCAGTGTGGCGAAACAGAGTCTGAAACCTTTCGAGAGCATTTTGAGGCACCAAATAACATTTTATTGGGATAAACTTTGCCACTCTAGTGTTTCACCGTTTCATGTTTTTCTACACACAAAGATGTTTCTAATGACATAAGAAGCGCATCAATCAGAGTCTATATGCAAAAGTTATGCCACTCAGAAGTTGAACTTTTTGTTTTCACACCTATAATTCAGGAGGCTGCCGCATCAACCCCCGTTATTCATGGAAAAGGGGCTAGCCACGTGATTTTTATGTAAAAGACTCTAGAAGATTCTATATTGTAACTCTAGTTAAGAGTTGATATAGTCAAACTTAACCACTAGTAAGCTATCAGGTTGTGTTATAACCGGGCCACTAGGAGGAAGAGACATTCCAATTTTTTTAGAGAATCTTGTTCCATAGCTTAGCAAAGATAACCAAGAGGGATATGAGGTAGAGCACACAGAGAGGATTTGCGCATTGTAGTAGCCCATGGGCCACAAGCCTTACTTCTTTGTACTTGCAGCCATATTTTGCGATTGAGAAAGAGAACGAAGCGACCTCACCTTGTAGTTGGGTTTTCTCCCGAAAGGGTTTCCCAGAGAATATTTTGTGTCTTATGTGTGTGTGTCTGAGCTTATTTTGTCATTATCTATTTTTCTTCATATTTTCCATTCGCATGCATGCACTAATTACAGTTAAATCTATAGATCTTAAAGTTTAATAAAACTATAATAGTGTAGAATCTCAGATTTTTAATAAAATATTATCAGATCTATTGTGACAAACTGTCCAGTGGAATATCCATGGAAGTTTACAAATCATATTTGTATTAGAGCAAGTTTTTTCGGTTATTTTGTGGAGTTTGTAGGGGATCTAGGTTGGCAGGGTCGAAAATCGTAAAACCCTAATCATGACCAACGAATATGTAAATGAACCTCGTGATCTTGCAAAGGTGAGGTTTTCGTGGCTAGAACAAGGAGTTGCAGAAATAAATTGCTATGTAAACCTAATCATGATGGCCTTGAGCAATAATCTCGGGAATTTGGAGAAGATGGGGGTTCAAATGCAAAGGAAAAATTAGAAGGGGGAACAGGAGATCGAGAAGAAACAGAGAACTAGTCGAAGAAAGAACCGAGGAAAGGTCAACCTGGTTCGAGTGTCGTGAGTCAAGCCCTATTTAAAATGGAAGCAAAAGTAAATATCAAGTTGTACCATGGCGAGATCGACGCTCTGAAGTTGAATCATTGGTTGCAACAGCTAGAATTTTATTTCAGCGTCTATCGGATCGAGGAAGGGAAAAAGATCTCATTTGAGCGACTAAAATTAGAGGGCCACACACTCACTTGGTGGGAGAGCCACACAAAAACCCTGAGGTTGGAGTGAGAACCTCCAATGACTAAGTGGGAGGATTTCAAAACCCTCATTAAGTCAAAATTTTATCCCATTGGGTACATGGAGGACCAGTGGATCAGGTGGCATTACTTTAGGCAAAAGTTGGGCCAAAGTGTGCAAGAGTACACAACAAAATTTAAAAATATGGCTACAATGCCGGGTATCTCTCCAAAGAACCCATATGTACTCCTCAAGTATCTAGGGGGGTCTACACCGCCATATGCATGAGAAAGTGATGCTATTCAAGCCCAAAATGGTGGATGAGGCTTGTATACAGGCACAATACCTGGAGAACACATGTCTCAAGAGAGCGCACTAAAGTGGATCGAAGCAGAAGGAGCAGCATGACGCTTCTAAGGAGGGAAAGAAGAAGAAAAAAGGTGGAAAAGATAAAAATACGAAAACCACAACACACTAGTGCAAATATATTAGCAACCACTGAAACCACTAAAATATTGATGGCTATACAGAGGAGAAGTGTTGGAAGTTGCATCCAGAGATAAACCCAAATAATAAGAAGAAAGATAATAAGAAGAAGAACCCCTTGACCACTGATTCGAGCAACCAAGTTGAAAGCAACTCGAACGTGGATGAGAAGATCATTTGTACATCAATGCAGAAGAAGGTGAATCTGAGTAGCCTTTAGCAGCAGGAAGAGAAAGAAATGACTGAACCATATAAATATACAGGTCAAGAAGACAAATATTGATGCTTTGTTTGACTTAGGATCGTAGGCGAATCTTATTGCAGCATAATTGGTCAAGAAGTTGGGGTTGGAAGTTCATTATCATCCAAACCTATATCCACTAGGATGGGTAAATAAGGATGCAGAGTTGAAGGTAACTAAACAATGCAAAATTATATTTGCTCCCAATGTTGATTTTATTGATGAAGTAGATCTAGATGTGGTTCCCCTTGATGTATGTGGAGTCGTGTTTGAGAGTCCATACATGCACACGTGTGATGCAATATTCACGAGGAGAACCAACCAGTATTGACTCGTCAAGGATGGAAAATAATTCATCATCAATGCACACAAAGGTAAGTTGAAAATTTCACTATAAAGTGCCAACCAAGACAAGGAATTGATCAGTTCCATCAAGAATTATGTTTTATTGTTTTTACGAGAAAGTCAGTTTGAAGAAGAGTCAATAAGAGGCAAGGCATCCATGGAGGGGTGTACTAAGAAACAAAAATGACAATTGGAGGAGTTGTTACATGCATATAGGGATGTGTTCCGAGAGCCTAAAACACTACCATGTAAGAGGGAAGTGGAGCACGAGATACAACTATTGTTGGACTCCCCTTACCAAATATTGGGTTGTACAGACAGTCTGTTATAGAAGCAAGTGAGGTGAAGAAATAGTTGTAGCAACTACTAGAACAGGGTGTGATTCAATCGATTACATTACCATGTGGGTCACCCATCATCATTGTGTCGAAGAAGGATGGGACTTGGTGTATGTGTATATATTACAGGGCATTGAACAAAATCATGCTCAAGAAAAGATATCCCCTTCCCAAGGTAGATGATATGTTGGATCAGTTACAACAAGCAAAGTACTTCACCAAGATAGACTTGAAGTCTGGATATCACAAGGTTCGAGTCAAAGAAGAAGATACTTGGAAGACCGCCTTCAAAACCAGGCAAGGTTTATATGAGTGGTTAGTCATGCCATTTGGACTATGTAATGCACCAATTACATTTACGAGATTAATGAATGATTTACTACGTCGTTTTTAAATTCGTTTGTTATTATCTATTTGGATGATATATTGGTATATAGTACTACTTGGGAGGACCATATTTCACATTTGAAACAAGTGTTGGAAACATTGAAGAAGCACCAGATGCTAGCAAATCTCAAAAAGTGTGAGTATGGTCAATGCCTACTAATGTTTCTGAGGTCAGGAGTTTCGTTAGTAGTAGAAGCACTAATCCATGCCATAACAACAAGTGGCAAGAGTTTCCAATGGGGAAAAGGTCAACAAAAGGCTTTCGAGGAGATAAAGAAGAAGATTAGTCAAGCACCATTTCTAGCATGACCAAATTTGCAACAACCCTTTGAAGTGGAGATATATGCGAGTGGGTATGCTATGGGAGTTGTCTTGATGCAGGGAGCAAGGCATGTATGCTACCATTCTAAAGTATTTCTTGGGGAAATCCTTAATTACCCTACTTGTGATAAGGAAATCTATGTCGCGGTGCAAGTTATGAAGAAATGGAAGCAATGTTTTATGGGAAAAGAGACAATAATCCACACAGATCACCAATCGTTACAATACTTTCAAGCCTAGAGTAAGCTACAACAAAACAAACATTACAAGTGGATGGGGTTTTTACAACAGTTTTATTTGGTGATCAAGTATAAGAAGTGAAGCACAAACAAGTTGGTCGACATGCTTTCAAGGCCACTCACATCAAATATTACAACTTTGGGGACTCTTATGCACATGGATCCCTTCACCCATGGTGCATACGGAGAGGCATATTCAGAGGATGAAGACTTCAAGGAGATGTATCAATAGTTGGAGAGTCAGAGTCATGTGCATGATGGCGATAACATCGTTGACTACCATCTCTAGGATGGGTTACTCTGCAGGCTGGATAAGCTATGTGTTCCTAAATGTGAGTGGTTGTAACTAATTAGAGAGGCTCACACCTCCAAGGTTGCAGGGAACTTTGGTTTAGGGAAGACTGTGGCTAATTTGCAGAGGTATGTTTCTTGGCCCATGATGTAAGAGCAAGTAACTAGGTTCATAAGAGGATGGATGCTTTGTTGTACCAAAAAGCCTAGTAATATGAAACCGAGTCTATGTCATCCTTTACCTGTACCTACTCATCCTTGGGAAAGAATTTCCATGGACTTTGTGGGAGGTTTACTGACAACCAAGAAGGGACATGACTACCTATTTAACGTAGTTGACAGGTTCAACAAGATGTTTGTTCTAATGATTTGTAAAAAGACCATCAGCGGGCAAGAAGCAATAAACTTGATCTTTCGATAGGTTTGGGTGCACTTTGGGATACCAAGGAGAATCATTTTAGACACGGATACAAAATTTCTAAGTGAATTATGGACTACATTGTGGAAGAAGATGGACATGAAGTTGAACATATCTACAACATTCCATCCACAAACAGATGGGAATACATAAGTGGTCAACAGGAGTTTGGTGAAGCTTCTAAGGGGATACAACCAGAAGCATTCAAAGACCTTGGATGAAAATCTGGTTTATATACAACATCCTTACAATAGAGCAATCCACACTTCTATAGGAAAGTCCTCATTTGAAACTCGTTTTTGATATTTTCCGCTTTCACCATTGGACATTGCGTTTGGGCAACAAGGAGGAGTGAGGGAAGATATTACAGGATACACTTGGAGGGCTGAAAATTTTATAGATAAGATCAGGCAAATCCATATATAGGTATAAGAAACACTGAAAAAGTTACAGGAAAACTATAAGGCTAGACATGATCAACATAGAACAGAGAAATTGTTTAAGGTGGGAGACAGAGTATGGCTATAGTTGAACAAGGAGAGGTTGCAGGGGCCTGGTAAGAAAATCAAAGCTATGAGGTATGGTCCCTTTAAGATACTAAAAAAGGTGGGTGATAATGCGTATCGACTTAGTTTACCACCATACATGCACATTTACTCAGTTGTGAATGTAAAGAATTTGAACTCTATGAGCCTTCCATGCTAGATTAGGAAGATGAACATGTCCTACCTTCTAGGAGGATTTGGCACCAGATGCTCAGGTAGAGTTCACAAAAGATACCATTTTACAGAAGAGGTCCATAATTACAAGACAGGGGCAATATTACATTTGGCAGATTGGGTTGAAGGTACAACTTCGAGGCAAAGCTAAATAGTACACCAAAGAGAAGGTGGAGGAAAAGTTTCCTCACCTCATTCAATAGAAGCTTTTGTGGACCCAAATCCTCCTAAAATGGGGAGGTGTGATATGTATTGGATCATTATATTGTTTTTCATCCATCTTGATGCAATTAGAGTGGAAAAAGTGGAGGAATCAGCTCAGGGGACCGTTTTTACCAATGGGACCCAGTTTGGCAAAATAGGGTCTGAAACCTTCTGGGAGCATTTTGAGGCATCAAATGATGTTTGGGGGTAAAAAATTGTTGCTTTAGTGTGGCACCTTTCTATTTTGTTCTACACATAGAGATATTTCCAATGATGCAAAAAGCGCATCAATCAGATTCCATATGAAAAAGTTATGCCACTCAGAAGTTGACCTTCCTTTTTTCACACCTATAATTCAAGAGGATGTCATGACAACCCCCATTATTCATGGAAAAAGGCCTAGCCACATGATTGTGATGTAAAAGACCCTTGAAGATTCTATATTGTAACTCTAGTTAAGAGTTGATATAGTCAAATTTTGTTGATATAAAGATGATCTGAGGTTGTCATTGATGTCAACCCAAGCAACACAAGTACTCCCCTTGTGATCAGGGCAACTCTTCCTATTTCCTTCTCTCCCCCTTTGTCATCAAAGGAAAAGGGTAACTCCCCTTGATACACAACCATCCTACGGACTTGTACACACTTCCACTCCCCATTTATTTTACGAATAAGGAAAATCTAATGAGAACTTGGGAGAATCCCAAGCTTCTGGAGAAGATATTCAAATGCTTCACGAGATAAAGGCTATGTGAACATATCAGTGATTTGTTCTTTTGTACCAACATATTCAAGTTTGATATTCATTTCAGCAACTTGTTCTCTAACAAAATGATATTTGATCGAAATGTGTTTTGGTTTTGAATGCATGATAGGATTCTTGGAGATGCTAATGGCACTGGTGTTATCATAGAAGATGGGAATAGGCTCACTGAATTATACTTGGAGATCTTGCAAAGTTTGTTTCATCCAAAGGACTTGCGTACAACAAGCTACCATTGCAATGTATTCTACTTCTGCTGTAGATAACGAGATTGAGGTTTGCTTTTTGCTCAACCATGATACGAGACAACCACCTAGATAGAATGTTTCTCCACTAGTACTCTTATGATCATCAACGCTTCTTGCCCAATCTGCATTTGTGAAGGCTTGAATAATGAGATTGTTGCCCTTGAGATACCACAAGCCATATTTTATTGTACCCTTTAGATATTGAAGAATTATTTTGACGACAATAATATGTGATTCTTTTGGTGCTGCTTGGAATCTTGCTACTTGTCCTACTGCTTGCGTAACATCTGATCGAGAGGCTGTTACATATAGAAGACTACCATTCATAGATCTGTACAACCTCTGATCCACATCCTTAGATGAGTCTTCTATGCTCAATTTGCAACCTGTTACCATTGGAGTAAGGACAGGTTTGCAATCTTCCATTTTGAATTTCTTTAGCATTTCCTTGATGTACTTGGCTTGACATATACATATTCTTTTCTCTTGCTGAGATATTTGAAGCCCTAAGAAGTATGTCAACTCACCAAGTAAAGACATCTCAAACTCACTTTGCATCTTTGTAGAAAATTTCTTACTTAGTCGATCATCATTGCTTCCAAAGATTATATCATCCACATATACCTCAACAATTGTTAAATTATCTTTCTCTATTTGTACGTAAATATTGCTATCAACAATACCTTTCTTGAACCCTTGTTGACGTAGATATCCATCAAGACGAGCATACCATGCTCTAGAAGCCTGCTTGAGACCATACATAGCCTTCTTTAACCGGCAAACATAGTCTTCTTTTTCTGATAGTAGAAAACCTTCAGGTTGTTTGATGTAAACTTCTTATGAAGGGTAAAAGTTAGCATTTCTAAATGGCGAATTAGAAGAAGAAGTTTACGTCGAACAACCTGAAGGTTTTCTACTATCTAAAAAAGAAGACTATGTTTGCAGGTTAAAGAAGGCTCTGTATGGTCTCAAGCAGGCTCGTAGAGCATGGTATACTCGTCTTGATGGATATCTACGTCAACAAGGGTTGAAGAAAGGTACTGCTGATAGCAACCTTTATGTACAAATAGATAAAAGTAATGTAACAATAGTTGAGGTATATGTGGATGATAAAATATTTGGTAGCAATGATGATCAACTAAGTAAGAACTTTGCTGCAAAGATGCAAAGTGAGTTCAAGATGTCTTTACTTGGTGAGTTGACATACTTCTTAGGGCTTCAAATATCTCAGTGAGAGAAAGGAATATTTATATGTGAAGCCAAGTACACCAAGGAAATGCTCAAGAAATTCAAGATGGAAGATTGCAAACCCGTCCTTACTCCGATGGTAATAGGTTGCAAATTGAGCATAGACGACTCATCTAAGGATGTGGATCAGAGGTTGTATAGATCTATGATTGGTAGTCTTATACATGTAACAACCTCCTAACCAGATGTTATGAAAGCAGTTGGACAAGTAGAAATATTCCAAGCAGAACGAAAAGAATCACATATTATTGCCATCAAAAGAATTCTTCGATATCTAAAGGGAACAACATAATATGGCTTGTGGTATCCCAAGGGCAACAATCTCATTATTCAAGCCTTTACAGATGTAGATTGGGAAAGAAGCATTGATGATCGTAAGAGTAGTGGTGGAGCAACATTCTATCTAGGTGGCTGTCTTGTATCATGGTTGAGCAAAAAACAAACCTCAATCTCATTATCTACAATGGAAGTAGAATATATTGCAGTGACATCTTGTTGTACTCAAGTCCTTTGGATGAAACAAACTTTGAAAGATCTTCAAGTATAATTCACTGAGCCTATTCCCATCTTCTGTGATAATAGTAGTGCCATCAGCATCTCCAAGAATCCTGTCATGCATTCAAAAACAAAACACATTCCGATCAAATATCATTTTGTTAGAGAACAAGTCACCGAAAAGAATATCAAACTTGAATATGTTGGTAGAAAAGAACAAATCATTGATATCTTCACTAAACCTTTACCTGGTGAAGTGTTTGAATATCTTAGCGAGAAGCTTGGGATTCTCCCAAGTTCTAATTAGATTTTCCTTATTCAGAAAATAAAGGGGGAGTGAAAGTGTGTACAGGTCCGCAGGATGGTTGTGTGTCAAGGGGAGTTACCCTTTGACATTTATGTCAAAAAGGAAGAGGTGCCCTGATCGCAGGGGGAGTACTTGTGTTGCCATCAATGTCAAAGTGGGAGATTTTTGATCTAAAGATGATTTGAGGTTGTCATTGATGTCAACCCAAGAAGAGCCAAGTATGAACCTGAACTTCCATGGCACATTGGGAATCGTCATTCATGGTTTCTCATCTCATAACAATTATAGGAATACTCTACTCAAAAATATCTTTCTATCGGTATATAACACTCCTCATAATTCCTCACAGTTTGTAAGTTATTCAAGATTGAAGTTAGTAACCCCAATTAGTGGGCTAAAACCCCATGGGATTGTGGAATGGAATTTATCATTGATTTTTTTTTTAATTTAATATTCAATAATTAATAATTTTTTAAACTCCTAAAATCCCTCCAACATTCTCTATAGAATCCCCTCTGAACTCTATAAAAAGAAATCTCATATGTCCTCCGAAAGTAGTGATCGTGGAATTTTCGCTATAATTATTTGTGCGAAGTCTTAGATGCTGAAATTAAAACCCATTTGAGCCAAAATCTTGTTGAACATCATGATTGAATTTCAGATCTTCGTTCGCTATATTTTCGGAGATATTATCTGTGGAAGTTAGGGTTTTTGCGGGCTCTCGAATTTCATCTCAAAGAAGTAACCTTGGGAAAATCGTCATAACTCTCTCTCTGAGAAGTGGATTGGAATTATATAAAAAGTGGTGGATAGCGCACAAACTGTAGTTTTCTGTATATCAATTTCAGAGCCAAAGGAGGAAATAGTGACACGTGGCACACTGTACAAGTTCTCTCTACCGAACTAGTCCATAATTAGGTCATTGTGAGAGATTGGGCATAACTTTGCCTTGAAGAATCCAAGTCGGGTCAGACCCATGGCATTGGAAATAAGACTCAGAGGGATACTACATGACCGAATATCACATATTGGGGATTTGAAATCATAGAGATACATCAGATTCAATATCGTGTTCCTAGAAGGCAAGAAAAAAAACTAGATCAAGTGTTGTCAAGGGGTGCAAAGCACTAGACTCTCTAGGGCAGCAAAGAGCAAGGTGCAGCAAAGGTAAGCTCTAGGCAAGTATATTCTGTATATGAATGTTCATCTCTTAATTGCATTAGGTTCTTTGTATTCTAATTTGTTGTTTTTGTTTAGCACTAACATATGCTCTGTAGGATGAGGTAAGTTTTGTTATTATCATGTCATGGGTATTTCCTTGAAGACTTTTTGTAGGTATTATATATTCATCAAGAGAAGACTCAATGAATAATCTAATGTTCTGAAGAGTGAGAAAGGGTAGCATGACAAGAGAAGTAATCAAGGTGCAAAACAACAACAAGAAGTTCACAACATGAAGTCTTCAAGTGGGCAGCACTGTATACAGTCATTGTAAAAGTATCATCGTACAGAGTCATTGTAAAAGTTTTACAAGTGTCTATCTGCCAAGAGTTGAAGAGGCAATGTCGGGAGGTCTAGGATCATCATTAGGTGGTTGTGTCATAGTTAGGGTTATGGTATGGTGTGTCTTATTCTTCTACATCATTGTATATCATTGTAAAGTGGACCATTTTCCTTGGTACGAGAGTCCATTCTTCTTTTATTCTTCTATAGGGTGGAAGGCTGGTGCTGGGCTGGTGCATGAAGTCACCAACAAGTTCAAGCCCGTGAAAAATTCAGGGTGGTAGGGTGGTGCTAGGGTGAGTTGTAGCTCATTGGACGTTGGGGCACTCGTTCAGTTGACTACTGAAGAATCTCGGGCGTTGGAGCGTCCATCCAGTGGGAGTTGGAGAAGCATGCTTTTCTAGATTCTAGGAAATTGTAGATTTCTTTTCAATTGGAGTTGAAGATTAAAGAATTATTATAAAAGAGTTCGGGTGGTTTTTGTTCGAGAGCGGGTTTCCACCTTAAAAACTGTGTGCATTTGTGTTCCTTTTGTTTACTGCTATCATTGTACAAACACTGATAATAATTGAAGATTTACTAATGATCTGAAAGATTAATAATAATATTAATTGAAAGGAATATTGATTCAGCCCCCGCCTTAGTATTTCCAACAAATTTAACCACCAATAGGCTATCAAGTTGTGTTATAACCGGGCCACTAGGAGGAAGAGGCATTCCATTATTTCGAGATAATTTTGTTCCATAGTTGAGCAAAGATAGCCAAGAGGGATAGAAGGTAGAGCACACAAAGATGATTTGTGCACTGTAGCAGCCCACGAGCCACATGCCTTACTTCTTTATACATGCAACCGTATTTCCTGACAAAGAAAGAGAGAGAAGCGAGCTTACCTTCCAACTGGGTTTTCTCTGGAAAGGGTTTCCCATAGCATATTTTTTGTCATATGTGTGTGTGTGGGCGAGCTTATTTTTCCATTCTCTATTTTTCTGCATAATTTCCATTCACGTGCATGAACTAATTATAGTTAAATCTATAGATCTTAAAGTTTAATAAAACTGTAATATTGGAGAATCTCAGATTTTTAATATAATATTATCAAATCTATTGTGACGAAATATCCAGTGGAATATTCACAACAGTAAACGGATCAAACCCCACTAGGGGGGGCCCCACGGTGATCCAGATTTAAACAGGAACGCAATAAAATACAGATATAACCATAAAGACAGATATGTAGCGGAAATAATACTTCATTTCATTACTGTAAAATACTGAAATATGCTTACAGACAAAAATGGAAATAAATCAGCTAGGGTGATGGTAGCTTATTTCTGAGAAGAGATGTGGTGGCTACATGCCTCTGAACTGTGTTACAATGAGGCTTAAGGGCCTTTTTATTATTGAATAATAAGAGAAAACCCCAAACAACTAAAACCCTAACCCGAGGAGATGTAACACCAAGAGTTTGTGGGCCCCGTTGGGGTGAGTTGGACAACCAACTTCCCGGGGTCGCAAATTGGTCATATTATCTCCGTTTGACGCGCATGCTAGCCCGTTGAAAAGATCTCTCCGAGGACTACGACGGAAAATATGATTTTAGATAGAAAATAGTTGGCGGTATATTTCCCAAAAAACATCGTCATTTAGGGCCTCAAAACAACTCCGGAAGTTTAGGACCCAAAAACTGCTAAAAAGAGTAAAATGTGCTATAATTAAGGAAACTGAAAAACTGAAAGAAGCACTGGTGTGGATCCAAGTGGAATTAGCTGGTGGCCACCAATATCCACTGGATCATTCCTCCCCCCTTAGGAAGTAATGGTCCCCATTACGTTGAGTTCCTCCATGAGATGAGGGAACCTCTGCTGAATTTGGTCCCTGGTGAGCCACTTGCCCTAGTGAAGGAGTTGGCCTGCTTTGACAACTCGATACAGTTGGATATTCTGCTGGAGAGTGTGCTTGATTTGTGTGTCCATGATCCGATCAGTTGTAGCTTGTTCCATGCAATCTGGATTTAACTCTATGAGTGTGAGTTGTTCTGCAATGTCGGATGTGTCTAGTAATGGTGGAAAGTATGGCCGAAGGCAGTCCACATTGAACACTGGGTGCAAGCCAAGGAATGGGGGAATGATGAGCTCAAATTCATTGTCTCCCACAGCCTTGGTAATGGTGTAAGGACCATATCGGAGTGGTCTAAGTTTCCGATAGGCTCCAGTAAGGCGTTCCTTTTACAAATGCAACCAGACTCTGTCGCCCACTTGAAACTTGTGTGGCACTTGATGTTGATCATGTCGCTGCTTGTACTTGGCATTTGATTTCTCCAGGGTGTCATGGACCTGCTGGCGAATATGTTGGATGTGCTCAATGAAGCTGTTTGCCTTATCTGTTTCGGACTGGACATGAGCAAATCTGAGTGAGTAGCTGGAAATGGCATGGCCACATCGATGGGACATAGTGGCTGGAATCCCAAGCCCACCTGAAAAGGGTTGTGGCCAGTCGAGCTGTGGAGAGCCCAGTTGTAGTTGTGCTAAACATAGGGGAGGCTCTCGTCCCATGTGCGTGGGTGATTTGAGTTGTACATGCGCAAAATGTGTACGATCATCCCGTTGATGACCTCTGTCTGGCCATCAATTTGAGGATGGAAGGCTGTGGACTTAGTGAGTTTGGTGTCCATCATCGACCAGAGACTAGACAAAAATGTACTGAGGAACCTACTATCTCGATATGAAATGATAGACTGTGGGATCCCAAAGTGTACCCACACTCATTCAAAAAAGAGTTTAGCAGTGGCTTCTGCTGTGATATTCTTCTTGCAGGCCACCATAATGGCCATCTTCGAGAACCTGTCGACGACCACAAAAACACAATCATTTCCATGCGTGGAAGGAAGGCTTGACATGTAATCCATGGAGATGGATTCCTAAGGTCAACTAGGGGTAGGTAGCGGAGTATAGAGGCCTTGCTTCTTGATGGTCGGTTTGGCAATGGTGCAAGCGGTGCATGATCTGATGTACTTCCCGACATCCTGTCGAAGATTCGACCAATAGAAATATTTCTGCAGTATTGCCACCGTTTTTTCGACCTCGAAATGCCAACAACCCGACTGTAGTGTGATTCCCAAATCATCTTGGCACGCTCGCTTGAAGGAACACAAAGGTGTCCTAGGTGGCATAACAGGTCGTCTTGGAGGTGAAAACCTGGAACATGCTGACCCTCCAAGAGTGTCTGGTATGTGTGGCCGAATTCCGGGTCACTTTTGTAGAGCAGTGGCCAATCAGAAGTCTTGTGCCCACAAGAGTTGAGCACGGTGGTTAACGCCATGATCAATGGTCGACTGAGGCAATCTGCAACATTATTGGTGCTGCCCTTCTTATACTTGATATTCAAATGGCACTGTTGCAGGTATGTGGACCACTTCTGATGGCGATCATTCTGCAATTTCCCTTGGATCTGTATGAACTGCAGAGGTCGGTGGTCTGTGTGGATGACCGTTTCCTTCCCCAAAATGTAATGCTTCCATTGTCGGCAGGCCTGTACAATGGAATACATCTTCTTATCATAAGTGGGGTACTTCCAGACTGTGTCTGAAAGTGTTTCACTGTGATATGCCACTGGATGTCCATGTTGAGTAAGGACTGCCCCAACAGCATAGTCAGAGGCATCTGTCTCGACCTCAAATGGCTGTTGCAAGTCTGGTAATGTAAGAGATAGTGCTGTGTGTAGGTGTTACACTGAAATTTGTCACCATGGCTATCTGCAGTTAAATAGCCATTTTGTCCTCCTTGTCAAGCCTCAAACCTTTGCTCTTCATGTCAAACTTCATAAAGAGAGAAAGTCATTTTAAAACATGTTTATCTCTGGGTACGCAGGTTCTCTCTACCTTGCCTGTGTGTACGCACTCCCAATACACTGTACCTGCGTATTTATATGCTCTGTAAGCTAAAGGTTGGGTGCGTACCCCTGTAAAGGTCAAAAGGCGCAAGTTTCATCTTTAAAAAGTTACTTGTGGTCACTTCTAGAGCCTTCTAGAAGAGTTTTTGACGTGTAATGAGCGCCTCCAGATGGTTCATGCACCCCTATGATAGAGGAGCTTATCCCATCAAGAGAGGAGCTACTCCATCCAAAAGAGGGAGTATCCCATTGATGTTGGAACTGAATAACCTCTTCTAGAATACTATAAATACAGGCATTTGGCCAGAGGAGGGGAGGTTGAAAGCTGAACATTCTAAAGGGTAAATGCTGCTGTAATTAGGACTTCCATTTGTTGACTTGTGAGGAGAGATCACCATCCTTCCTTGTTGCCATATTGGGAGTGGGTGAGCTTGTCAAAGTAGAGGAAATCTCTTGTTGGACCCTGGGAGGAGCTTGCACAACACCAAGGCTCAGGTTGTAATGGTTCCTTTTTTGTTTCCTTAATACAAATAAGTCCATTCTTCTCAATGATTTGTTGTTAATGAATTATTTCATGTACTCCTTGGTCTATGTGATGAATATGCTTTGTTTTATGATGAATATTCAGGTGTTATGTAATCTTTTGCTTTGTTAGTGTATGCAGGTCTTAAAGTGAAGGAGGAGCTCATCTGGATCAGCAAGGCTGGACTGCTACAACAAGCGTTGGACCTAAGGTAAGATCGAAAACATTTGAATCTCATAGAATGATGTGTATTTAGAGAAGGATAGCTCTTGTTTGGTTTGTTTGTCACTAGAGAGTCTTAGACTCCTAGGGAGGTTAGGTTTGTCCGCAAACATAAC
>APFE030714537.1:224455-247740 GCA_000404065.3 Pinus taeda
TCCCCAAAATGTAATGCTTCCATTGTCGGCAGGCCTGCACAATGGAATACATCTCTTTTTCATAAGTGGGATACTTCCGGACTGTGTCTGAAAGTGTCTCACTGTGATATGCCACTAGATACCCGTGTTGAGTAAGGGCTGCCCCAATAGCATAGTTAAAGGCATCTGTCTCGACCTCAAATGGCTGTTGCAAGTCTGGTAATGTAAGAGATAGTGCTGTGTGTAGGTGTTACACTGAAATTTGTCACCATGGCTATCTGCAGTTAAATAGCCATTTTGTCCTCCTTGTCAAGCCTCAAACCTTTGCTCTTCATGTCAAACTTCATAAAGAGAGAAAGTCATTTTAAAACATGTTTATCTCTGGGTACGCAGGTTCTCTCTACCTTGCCTGTGTGTACGCACTCCCAATACACTGTACCTGCGTATTTGTATGCTCTGTAAGCTAAAGGTTTGGTGCGTACCCCTGTAAAGGTCAAAAGGCGTGAGTTTCATCTTTAAAAAGTTACTTGTGGTCACTTCTAGAGCCTTCTAGAAGAGTTTTTGATGTGTATTGAGCGCCTCCAGATTGTTCATGCACCCTATGATAGAGGAGCTTATCCCATCAAGAGAGGAGCTACCCCATCCAAAAGAGGGAGTATCCCATTGATGTTGGAACTGAATAACCTCTTCTAGAATGCTATAAATACAGGCATTGGGCCAAAGGAGGGGAGGTGGAAAGCTGAACATTCTATAGGGTAAATGCTGCTGGAATTAGGACTTCCATTTGTTGACTTGTGAGGAGAGATCACTATCCTTCCTTGTTGCCATATTGGGAGTGGGTGAGCTTGTCAAAGTAGAGGAAATCTCTTGTTGGACCCTGGGAGGAGCTTGCACAACACCAAGGCTCAGGTTGTAATGGTTCCTTTTTGTTTCCTTAATACAAATAGTCCATTCTTCTCAATGATTTGTTGTTAATGAATTATTTCATGTACTCCTTGGTCTATGTGATGAATATGCTTTGTTTTGTGAAATATTCAGGTGTTATGTAATCGTTTGCTTTGTTAGTGTATGGAGGTCTTAAAGTGAAGGAGGAGCTCATCTGGATCAGCAAGGCTGGACTGCTACAACAAGCGTTGGACCTAAGGTAAGATCGAAAAAACACTTGATCTCTCATAGAATAACGTGTATTTAGAGAAGGATTGCTCTTGTTTGGTTTGTTTGTCACTAGAGAGTCTTAGACTCCTAGGGAGGTTAGGTTTGTCCGCAAACATAACTCTTTCCGCATGACAGTAGGTGATGCTTCAACTCTGTGCATGCCTTCTGTTGAGATTCAGACCAAAAGAATTTTGCTTTCGCTCCTCCCTTGGTGACTTGACTCAAGGGCCAAGTGATATGAGAAATCCCAACACGAACCTGCGGTAGAAGTTGGCAAGGCCTAGAAAGCTTGAAAGCTCTGTCAGAGTGGTTGGAGATGGCCAATATCGAATGACTTGGATCTTGGCTGGATCCACATGCACCCCCCGTTCATCAATAACGTATCCCAGATATTGAACCTGGGTCATGCCAAAAGTGCATTTCTCCAAATTGGCACATAACTTGTGTTGCCGCAGTGTTTGGAGAACTTGTTGGATGTGGTGGAGGTGCTCTTCCCAACTCTTGCTAAAGATCAAGATGTCATCCAAGTGTACCACTACAAATGAGTTGGTGAATGGCCGCAAGATGTCATCCATTAGCCTCATGAAGGTTGCAGGAGAATTCGTCAATCCGAAGGGCATAACCAAGCATTCAAAAAGGCCCTCCTTGGCTTTGAAGGTGGTCTTCCACACATTGGAGGGTTCGATTGGTACCTGGTGATATCCTGACTTCAAATCGATCTTGCTGAAATATTTTGCCCCCTTTAGTTGGTCCAGGAGGTCATCAATCCATGGGATTGGGTACCTATTACGGAAAGTGATCTTGTTCAGCGCCCGATAGTCAATACAGAGTCTCCAAGTCCCATCCTTCTTCTGTACCAGCACGATCGGGCTCCCACAGGGTGATGAACTTGGACGGATGTGACCTTTTTGCAGCAGCTCTTGAATCTGCTTCTTGATTTCATCATTCTCCAGAACAGAGCGCCAATAGATTGGTCCATTGGGTAGCGGCGAACCTGGGGTCAGATCAATGGAGTGCTTGACCTGACAGTGCAGAGGAACCCCTGCGGGGGAGGTGACCTCATACTCCTCCACAACCTTGTCCATCTGTAGCTGTCGTGCGGAGGGGCCCTATCTGGAGATCGTGGCCACCGTCTTCTTCTTTTTTTGAGGGCGTATCATCAAGAAAACAAATTTCCCAGTTTTGGAAATGAGCTTACTACATTGTTTTGCAGTATCGAAAGAGATGGTGGTAGGTGGTGCTACCTCTGGTATCCTGTACAACTTATTTCCCAAAGTAACAATAACAACACGGGGCCTTGACTCATACACAACATGTCGCTTCCACAAGTATGGTTGTCCTAATAACACATCACAAACTTAAAGCGGAGCAATGTCACACAATACCTCATCCATGAAGGGCTTGATGTTGTATGGAAGGCGACACTGTTGGCTCACGTGAAGATCCCATCCTTGGTGTAGCCACTCGATGGTGTATGGTTATGGATGTGTTGTGGTCGGTAAGCCCAACCATTTCATGGCCTCTACTGAAATGAGGTTCTTTTGGCTCCTGCTGTCGACAATGAACTATACCGGGGAGCCCTTTACCCACATCTGGGAGTGGAAGAGATGCTCCTCCTCCTCTGGATCTTCAGGTTCCTCCTTCTGGATCTTCGTGGTGGCAACGGTGGCGTTGGGCTTCACATCGATAATCTGCTTCCCTTTGTCATTCCCCTTATCAGGTTCTGACTCAGAGTCAGAACATGCATTTGATTCTGAAACCTTTAGCTCGACCACCAGTGACTGCTTGGCCCGACACTCACTTGTGTTGTGAGTGGAGCTCCTATGGAACTCACACCACTTTCCTGTGTCCTTTTTCAGCTTCGTGGCGCTGTTCTTTGCTTGCAGCTTTGGCAGGTTGTCTTGGGCCACCCCGCCTTGGCTTTGTCCTTTGTTCTACGATTTGGGGGCACCTTTCCCTTGTTTTGGACTCGCAGACCCAAAGTCTCGCTTCTTCTGTTTAAACTTTTGCTCGATCTTGACGACATATCGGTATCCGTGCCGAGCGAGGAGATGTTCAAGAATTCTATTTCTTCTTGGATGTACTTGTGCAGGCAGCCATGGTATTTGAGTACCAAATGTTGCTCTATATCCTTGATACCCAACTTTGTGCGAAGGGTATGGAAAATATTGCTAAACTCCGGTACGTCTTGGTCCCTTCCCTACCGCAGCGTGGTCCACTTTATGTATTGATCCTCATAACTTCCGACAGGGTAGTACTGCTCCTTGATGGCATCCCGAAATGAATTCCAAGTCAGTGCGACTGAAAATAGTGAGCTTGTACTTTCATCCTTCTGCTCCTAGTAGGTTTCCCACCAATCCTTGATGTGGGGGGCTGCTTTGAGAAGAGCGAAAATAATCTTTTCCCGACTGGAAAAATCATGAACAGAAAAATAACCCTCTAGCACATTTAACCATTTATCGATGACATCTACGTCTATCTGACCCTCGAATATGGGGATTTCAAAATTAACTTGTACCTTAAATGGTGTGGCGTTTCCAGAGTTGCTGTTGGAAGTCGATGCATCGCCCCTAGGTAGCCGCCTAAGGATTTGGGCAAAGTTGTCCATCATCGCGTTCCTTTGTCGCTCAAGGGCTTCTTTGAGCAACATTTTGATAGGATCTCCTACCCCCTCATCTTTCTTTTCATCCGCGATGGAAGGCCGTGGGGATTTGTGAGGCTGGTCTTACAAAGGTTCGACCAGTTCAAGCCCTAACTCCTTATATCCCGACCTTGTTGGGGACATGCAAAGAAAAACAAAGAAGAAAAGTAGACCGCTCTGATACCACTGATGCAGATTTAAACAGGAACGCAATAAAATATAGAGATAACCATAAAGACAGATATGCAGCGGAAATAATACTTCATTTCATTACTGTAAAATACTGAAATATGCTTACAAATAGAAATGGAAATAAACCAGCTAGGGCGATGGTAGCTTATCTCTGAGAAGAGATGTGGTGGCTACATGCCTATAAACTATGTTACAATGCGGCTCAAGGGCCTTTTTATTATTGAACAATAAGAGAAAACCCTAAACAACGAAAACCCTAACCCGATGAGATGTAACACCAAGAGTTTGTGGGCCCTGTTGGGGTGAGTTGGACAGCCAACTTCCCAAGGTCGTAAATTGGTCATATTATCTCCGTTTGACGTGCATGCTTGCTCGTTGGAAAGATCTCTTCGAGGAATATGACGAAAAAGATGATTTGGTGGTATATTTCCCAAAAAACGTCATTTATGGCCTCAAAACGGCTCCGGAAGTTTAGGACCCGAAAACTGCTAAAAATAATAAAATGTGCTATAATTAAGGAAACTGAAAAACTGAAAGAAGCACTGGTGGGAATCCAAGTGGAATTAGCGGGTGGCCACCAATATCCACCTGGATCACGTGGTGACAATTATATGCGGGGGCCAAGGCCCCCCATTAGGAAATAGAGTATAAACATGGCTAATCATGCAAAGAATATAACACATATCCAAAATTTTCCCACTTATTGTTTTCTTTGCATATAGGGGGTCATAGGAGTACATGATTAATAATCCAAGGAAGTAATGCCCATTGTTTCTCTACATCAAGAGGACTTATTAATGCTCACAAATTTTGTTAATGAATTTGCAACATTCTTCAAAGTGTCCACCTTTACCAGTAGCACCTTCTTCTCTTCAACCATATCTCTCACAAAGATATACTTTACATCAATATGAGTGGGCCTAATGGTTAAGAGAATGTGTTTCCTCCTAAGAGGTCACAGGTTCAAAACCAGAGGGGCGTAGAGTATGTATGCCTTCATAGACTTAGCAGTCAAATTGCTGCGCGGAGCTGGGTCCCTTGTCCCACAAACAAGGGGGTCTCATACAAAAATTTGGTGTTTGGTTTGGCTGTGACCTTAAAAATGGATATTATTATTATTATTAATTAAGTAGGGTTCTTTGCTAGGAAAATTTCATTTTGATTACAATTTATCCTTGTAATTTGTTGTAGCAACCCAATACTTCAGTGCATACTTTGTAACCAAATTGTTTCCTTGCTTAAATGAATAATTGCCATGTATTCAATGTTTATAATTGAGAGTGTTGCTACATGCAGTCTCTTACTCATCCAACTAATTGCTTCTCCAAATAGGCCAAGCACATACCTACATGTAGATCCTCTACAATCCATATATCCAATTTAGTATGCATCAACAAATCCATGTATTTCCAACACTCTATCCAATCAAGGTTTTCCTTGGTAGCACAATCCATAATTAGTAGTGCTATACAAATACTTGAAAACCCTCTTTATTGTTGTCCAATGCTCCTTCCCTGTTTTTGACATACAACTGCTCAATACTCCCACTACATGTTCAATTTTGTATAGGGTATAGACCATTGCATACATTAAACTTCCTTCCACACTGGCATATGAAACATAGGACATGTCCTCTCCCTCTTCCCATGTCTTGGGACACTAATATGCAGATAAATTTACACCTACAGGAATAGGGACCTGTTGATGTCTCGAAAATCGCTGCAACAACAATGGGGGATAACCACTCGGTCCGAACCTTAAAACAACTCATTTTCCGTTTGGTGTGGTGGCTTCGACTGGTTTAACTAGGTCCAGTTACCTTCTCCTTATCGCTATTGGTTTATGATGTATCTTTAAATACCAATAGACAGGGATATCAGATCACTTCTTCTTGCTGATCAGGCAAGAGAATGACCCTTAACCTGATTTGGGTTCAGCCAAGCCACAATTAAAGTTTTGCTTCTTTGAGAAGAGGACTTAAAAGAATATAGAAATTACTTTAAACGCAAGTTTATTGTATAATGCAAGCAAAAGAAACTAATCTAAATCCTATCTTAATTAGGCAGATATAGATCTAACCCAACTAAGAGCAAGATAATTAAAGTATTGGGATTTAAATATGTCTTGTTTATAATGAATATCAAATTATTGAAGTAGTTCAATTAACTGACATTATGGATACCAAAACACATCCTATTGATACCTATCAACTGGAATAATAAACCAACAACATTTCCGGAAGTAGTTCACAAAAATGATATTGATTATCAAATCAGTAAATCCAATGATTAAATAATAATATGTGGAAATAGTTCACAACACATTACCATTCAATAAATCAGTTTTATAAGATAAATTTCTGAGTAAATAGTTACTTAGAAATCATATTTTAATTCATAAGAACAGAGATACCTAATAATAATATTGAGACAAATTACCCATATTGACAATAATGCACAAACATGAATAAAATGAGACATTCCTGTTACCATAAAAATGAAACTGATATTTGAAACAGTAGTATTAAAAATACCAATTTATTGCATCCACTTCTCTGTCCTTGGTCTCCAACAGTGCTTTACATTGTTTGAACTTCTGCCTTCAAAACTAGAGCCACAATAGTGCAAACCCTACACCTCATACATGATTCAAGATACAAAAGAAAAATCCTCAATAATCCCCAGATCTGAGATTTTCTCTCTTCTCTTATACAACTCTAAATTCCTATTACAGTAGTGCTTTTAGAAGTCTAAAATTGCAGAGGAGAGCAGTCCCTTATTACATTCTGCAATTTGCTATTTATAATATTTGTGAAGGAATTCTTGAGAGGAAAGTTTGTTGAAGAGAAATCTGTCAAATCCAATTTTATTTGCTCAAAATTCCAATCTTTAATTGTTGGAGCCTTCTCATTGATTGAGATTCTTTTCTCCATATTTCTTCTACTGTTTTCCTGCAAAAAGAAATCAAAATGAATTAAGATGCAACAATAAAATCAAAATATCAGTGCTAACATTTAAAATAAATCCAATCAAATTCAATTAAATAAATAATTGAAAATAAAATGTAAGCTTTCTATTGATGCATGGGATGGTTTGATTGGCCAAGGATATTATTGACGAATGGATCTGCATTGAGAAGAGGCTTGGACAAATGAAAATGCAGAAAATAAAACTCATAAAATTGATTTTGTTTTAGAAATTCGTAGCTTGATCTTCTGCCTAATTTTTGACCCAATAAATGACCAAATCTGTTAGTGAAACCTCCTTAGAAATATTCTCCTTGATTTTTTCTTTCCAATGAGCCGTCCTGGGCCTCATTTTCCCAAGTATAACTCAATCTATGAGCCTCCAAAGTTGATGGATCAAATCTGATGTAAATCTGGAAATTCTGTTGCCGGGCTAAAAAAAAGAATTTCAATTAAAAATTTAATCCTAAATTAAAATTCTAATTATCTAATAATTAATTCTAATTTAATTGTTAATTATGAACTAAACTAATTAAAAATAAAATATTATTAATTAATCTTAACTACTTAATATTATTAACTTATTTTAAAATTAAATTTAACCAATCAATAACTAATATTAATTTAAATGATATTTAAATTTAAAATTAATTAAGATTAATTATGATTTTCTATTTAATTATCTAAAATTTAATATTAAATATTAACTTTATTTTAATATTTACATTACACTATTCTTACTTTTATTCATTTCACTCATACGTATGAGTGATTTCAAAACTTCAAACAAATACCAAACTTGTAATGAGACTTGGGTTAATGCCTTATGCCCCATCGCATCAGTGAGTCGGCGGAATGAAGATTATCGAGGTTTCAAAAACGTGTCAAGTGAAAAACCTCCGAAGCGATGCATGCATTTTTTATGATCGGGATCGGGAAGATTGAAGTGTCGGGGTTTTTAAAACTTGTCATAATGCAAAAGCTCCGATGTGATCTCCCGATTGCGAAATAAGTTTTATATATATATATATAATATATATATTATATATATATATAATATATTTAAATTTTAATTTTAATTTAATTAATTATATATTAATTTTATTTATTTTAATTAAGATTTAATATCATTTTTTATTTTGATTTTATTTTAATGAAATTTAGTTAAGTTGTGAAATTATCTAAATTATAGCGACTTGAAAAATAAATAAAAATAATAAAAATAAACTACAACCACTTGAATGTTTGGGTTTCGAGATTAGTGATCTATTTTGAAAATTAGAATAAATTACTAAAATCCCGATGTTTTATGATTCGGCTACATAACTAGAAATGGAAAAATGTTAGTAAAAACTCACTACAGGTTAATATTTACAATAAATGCATTATTGAACTAATTTATTTACAAAATGCAGTATTGTACATTTTATGCATTTTTAACCCAGGCCAGATAAATGACGAGACTTCTAAGGAGTACCATTTTCAAACAAGTTGCCCAAATGAGGCGAAACAAGTGTCAATGGGAAGCTTATAAAAAATTGATTTTAACAAAGCAATCAAAACAAGAATCCAAAGGAAAGGAAAAATTAACAAAAGCATAGGGCAATCAATTAAATAAAAATCCAAAAAGGTGTTTAGCCAAATTTTTTATAGAAAGGGTCCCCATTATTTGAGTTGAGCAAGTCAATAATGGGGGGGTTGTGTTTTCACCACAACAATGGCGACACACGGGAGAAGAACCAGTTATCTCTATTTGATATGAATGAGATTTTCCGAAAATTAAAGTAAAAATAATTAAAGAAGAGAAAATTATGTTTGAAATACTTGACTCGGTTCATTAGTCTGAATAAAAGCAAGAATCATCTAACTGTAATTTTTCTTAAAATTCCTCATAAATTAAAATATTTCAAAACTCTACATCAGTCATTAATTAGTTGTAGAGATAAAGCAGGGGTCACTTTACAGCTTAGCTTTTAAAATATACTCATTTGTCATAGGTAGAGTCGCTGCTGCCAGCAAGCATCTATAGTCTCGACAGGGTTACCTTTTAATCATAAATGATTCGGAATCCCATCTGTTTAAAAATTATTGATCTAGAGGTAAATCCATTTATATATGTTTATTTCCTTTGAATTTTTATTTTTTATTATTCTTAAAAGCCATTGTCTTGGTTTGGTAGCCAGATAATTGATAATGCCATTCACTGGTTATAATTGGACTGAACAAGCTGGCTCGTGATGAGACCCCTTGTCTTATAATTGTTGGCAATCATAAGCCATTACCCTGGTTTGTTTAGCAGTGTTGGTAATGTCAGCCTATTTTTCCCATATGATCATGGTAAGCAGGCTCATGATGAGACCTCTTATCTTTTAAGTTTAAATATATTTTTGGATTACACTCTAGAAATAAAACTCTTTGGGACGGGGAGAATCATTGACTCCTTAAGAGTTAAGAATGACAATATCAGAGTTAAAGGTGCTTTGCTGTAAAGTGTCTTTACTTGGTTGAAAATAAATTTTCTTGATTGATAATAGAACTTTGAAAGATCCTAATGAAATTTTGAAATCTCAAAATGATTACAATTTGATGAAAAATAAAATTTTCAAATTTTATGATACTTTCCCAACTTCTTTTGATTGGTAATCTCTTTCTTAAATATGTCTACTTTTATAATAAAAAAATCAAACTTTATTAAGAGATTTAAGAAAAAGCTAATAGGTGACTATTAACTATTTTTCTCCATGCATGCTGACCATTGTTAAGTAGCAATTAGGCTTTCCATATAAATCATGGCATAATCACCAAAATCAAAACTGAAAACCAAAAGAAAAAAAAATCTTATGCTAAAGTGAGAAAAGAAATTAGCAAACAAAACAAAAATGAAGAAATTTTAAAAGTGGAAAGGAAAATCCAAAACTCAAACAAGAATGTTTATACCAATGTCTCAACCATATGAAGAAAAAGAAAATAGTCGTGTAATCAATCATTCTCGTGTTGAGATTTGGGAAATTATACCTTGCAGGGTTGAGTGTTTTAGGCTTTTTTGGATAGCAGTGACGATAAAATTCAGTCACAACGAAAACTTTTTGTCTAATATTAATCTTCTTGTTTCACAGCATCATCTTAATCATTTTCTAATAAAAGAAATGCTTAAAGAAACAAATTAAAGGTTCAGAAACTTCTTGGTGTAGCTGTTTCAATGAAGATTATCGCTGCTTATTGAAATAAAGCCAGGGGAAAAGTATAGGACTTCGAAAATATGATCTGGTAGAGGATTGGAAGTTTTTATGAAGAGCTGCAAAACAGATTTTTATATCAGCATAATTTAAAAACAAACATGAAAGTAAATTAACGAAATGGAAATTAATGAAAGTGGGTACGTGAATCTTACCATTGGAGAATTTCTTTTGATCTTACGTGAAAGGTATTAGTTTCTCCAAACTAGCTGACTTCTTATTTTAATTAAAATTAAAAACATGAAGAAGTCAAACTAACCAAAATCTTATAACCCAAAATCATTATTTATTTTATTTACACTAAAGCAAGCAGTAAAATGTAAAGATGGAATGCTTAGTGTTCAAGAGAATTGAAATTAAAACAAATGCATCAGAAATGAGAATGAGAATTTGTAGTAATGACTATTTCTCAAGATATTATAAGTTTCATATAGATTCCATGATTTTATAAATTGTTCAGAATCAAGACCAAATCCAAAATGACAAAATTTAAATATGAAGATAGAAAGGTCTTGAATTCCATATTTAATTATGGAATTATATATTTAAAACTGAAATATATGAGAAATTGAAATGATTTGAATTTATTGCAAATTTGTCATCAATTGTTTTTTTACCATAGTGATTACCCAAGCTTGTTTTTAAAATAACACATCGCCGTATTGGATGATTCACATAACATGTTTCTTCACCATGCTTGATGTTTCATTTGCAAGACTTCACCTTTGTTGTTATGCCATATCTCGATTAAATGTTAATGGCTCAAAGGCATGCATTGGAAGCTATTGCATCGGCGGTTGAAATAACAAATTGCCGATATGAGGTCACGCGAAGAAAACATGTACAATGAAATGAAGCGATCGCATTATTAAAGAAATACTATATTAGGGATCGGGGACAGTTATGTCACAAATTGCACATCGCACACCGTATCTTGCGATTTGTACTTTGCACATCGTGCATCGCAGATTCAGAATAATTATATGGCCATAAATAAAAATGCAAGAAAACAATTGTGATATTGGCGATGCGATGGATGACATAACTAATCGACGATCTGCAATGTTAAGCACCCGATGTAACACAATATGATTCATGTGATGCCGATATGCGATGAATGACGTGGCGAATCGGCGATTGCGATCGGCAATCTTAAGCGCACGATGTAACAATTCTCAATACATCGATATGCGACGAAGAGTGGACCCGATAATTTTATGATGAAATTTGATAACATATTGGATCCGAGACATCGGCCCTTTAAAATTATGCTTTCATTACTATTGCAATTGAACGGACGCAATATCTCTTGTGAACTGGATTTAAATTTGATGTCGGGTCCCAAATTATGAGAACATCGCAGTATCGGTAAAGTCATTTATCGGAGATCGGCGATTACGATAATGGAAGTAGATTCAACTGCAAACCTCCGATATGAAAAATGTGATATGACATATGAGCGAGGAGGTCTAAGATCATCAATTTGTTATAAAAAATGCTAAGGGCTTCTTTCCATGAAATATTTCGCTACAAATGTTTGTGAAATGGATGATGCGATATCGGAAGGAAATTATTGATGAAGATGAGTGGGATGGTAGTATTGCGAATATGCATTCACCGTAGTATCAGCGATATGAAGACCAAATTGAAATGATGAATGAAAGCAAAGTTAAAAATGCTCAAATTCTAATGAATCACAAATAAAATTTCCTTGAGCCTGTTGCAAATTTGAAATGGGTTTGCTGCTTACTTCAAGTTTTGAAAACAAATGAAAATCTGCAAATAAAACATAACAAAAATAAAAATAAACTAAGGAAAAAAGAAACTAATAGTAGATGAGAACGAACTTGTAAATGCGTACCTGGAAGGAAATTATCTGTAGATTTTACCTCATGAATCTTTAAATCCTTCTTTGGATTTATCAAAATTCTGACTTTGTTCAAAATCATCTCATCATTTATTCTAAATTGGAGTGTGCAATTACCCTGAATAAAATCTGTTTATTCATGTTCAGGAAATATAAAATTTACCAGAAATAAATATGAAAATAGCCCTCCCTTTTGAATTGAAACAACAATTTATTACCTCTGCTTATTCTGAATAATTTGAGAAGAATCTGTATTGTTATAGTGACTGTTCAATCAGGCATTTAGTAAATGAATATGATGCGTATTGCAACTAAAGGTCAAAATGGGATAAAGCCACTAATTGTAGAAAAATATCAAAACAGATTTGAATGTGTGCACACAACAACATGGACATCCTTAGCAAATTTCGAGGAAGATAATATGAACTTCATATGATTACCGCAAAAGGTTACACTGACTAATAATGATTTAATTAGAATTAAGTTTATCATAGACAGTCATATATTTCATGAGATAATGGGATCATGAAGCTTTTATATCTTCAAAACCTTTATCATATAAATTTCAAAAGAAAATCTTAAAAGGGAATCTCGAAATGAAGAAAAGTGGCTTTGAGGCGATGGATGCCAAGTGCAACCTTAACTAAATTTAATCAAGACATTATTCAAAATAGGCAGAGTAGAGGTATTGCTGTACGAAATTTTAAAAGGAAAGCAAGAATTAAAACTTTTTGATAAGGAGGAAATGTTTCAGTGAACATGCATGAGAAGGCTGATTGCTTTGTTTTATTTTTTAATCTACAAAACTGTTAAAAACAAATTAACTATACAAAACAAACCAACTAAATTAATTCTACTCCTATTCTAACCATATACATGAAAATCACTAGGTATAGTCATATTTCCAGTGTAGCCATTTTCTCATTTTAATTGCTGCATGTATGTACAGTTCAAATGTTAATAATAAAAATACAAATGTAATTAAACTAAGAAAATTAAATATGAAATCAGAATGTACAGTTATTGTTAGCAACTTAATTAAAATCTCATTCTCTTGAAATTTTCTTTCCAATTCAATACCAATTAGATCATAGAAATCTGGATGGATTTCCATTAATGATTGGGAAATGTTCAAAAGAGGAGATGATAGGCCAGATTGTGAAGATGAGCTTTTAAATTCAAAGGCGTGGAAAAAATTGTTAATATTATGTACAAATGTGAAATCATTGACAATCTTCCATGAAAGAAAACTTTCCAAATATTTTTCAAATGAATTAATGAAAAATGGATGGAAATCTTTCAAATGAAATGGAAAATTATTAATTAAATTGGATTGCTGGCTAGATTGTAAAAATGCATTCTCTTGTTGATATTGCCTTTGAAAAAATAGAAGCTTTTGATAAAACATTAGCATTGATTGAAATAGCTTTTGATGCTCTTGATTATAATATAAAACTTCAATTTTCAAATAGGGCAATGCATCAATTGAATGTTTGATAATAAAGTGCTCAATATGGCAGCATTAAGTGTGGACAAATTGAAAAATAAAATATGAAAATAAATATGATTTTCTACAAAATAAGCGAGGAAAATAAAATAAAATGAAATCAGTATTTGTACAACTAATGTTATAGCACAAATGGGATCGTTTTGAAATGATTTTTTTTTTCACAAGGATTGGCCAAAATTATGGAATTTGAGTAATTTCGAATTCCAACTTGTGAACTAGAAAATAAATTATGATTATGAGTAGGAATGAGAGCTTGATTATGATATGAATCATAAATTGGAATGTTTTCTTAAATGGTGAAATCATGAAGATAATTTGCTACTCTAAAATGAGGATTGGTTGGGATAATTTCTAAATTGAAGCGTTCCTCATTCTTAGATGTTATTTGAGTTTTATCATGAGGATTCTCTTGAGAAGAATAGAAATCAACATCCTCGATGTCAGAGTAATTATCATAAATGACTTTACAAGATTCTTTAGAATTCCCTTCAATCTCATCCAATATATCCAAACAAGGAGGAACAAGAATTTCATGTTCATTGATGGCAAAAGAATGATCAATTATTGTTTCTCTATCTTAATAAAAATTAATTGGTATGTCATTTAGATCATCCTCTTTATTTTCTGAAACATCATTAATACCAAGAGAGGAAAACTTACCATCATTAAAAATATCAGGATAAAGGGAAAAGTGTGAATCTGAAATAATGCAATTAAAAATGTCTCGCTTTGAGAACTTTCGTACATTATGCTCATTGTAAATTTCAGATTGCAGATCATTCCTTTGCGTGCTCATGCTTTCTTGAAGAAGGCTGCTTTGCTGGTCTGATTTCGGCATTTGTTCATTATGGAAAAATTCAAAAATTTGTACAACAGTTTGCATTTTATTATTTACTTTGATTGCTGCTTGCACTTGCTGATTTCCAATCTGATTTTCTGAATTTACCTCAAAGTAGCTTTCAGATCTCAAGGCAGTTCTTTCTCTAAAATCGCTGTTGTTGTCTCCTTGCATTTGATTAGAAATATTTTCCAAGCTTTGTGAAACCACTTCATCCCAATTTATTTGCACATCCAAATTGGGATTCTCATTTATATTGGAAGGGGATGGAACAAAGCTTGAACTAATTTCATATGAATTGGGAATGGGAGGAAGAGAGCAAATATGTTCAAACTAATTTAGTGATTCTTCTTCCGTAGGTTTATCTTCAACTTTAAATCTTAAACAATTCAAATGAAATCGAATATTAAAATATTTAACGGACTCATTTTCAAATCTTCGTAAATATTCAATTTCATCACATACCTGTTCATAATCGTAGCCGTCAAATTTAGAAATGAAAATTGTAACAAATTGATCCTAGCTGCGAATTGAGGCAACTGGAAGAGTTCTACACCAGTTTCTGGCTTTTGCCGCGAATGTGAAAGTAAAAATTCTGCATAAGATGCCTTCATCAATTCCTTGAAAATCATAAATTGAAACATTTTGAATAAATTGAAGGACATGATTAAAAGCAAAATAATTTTTCTTACCATTAAACTTTGCCTGAGACAAAAGTCTTACCACTTCGCGTGGAGTATTGGAAGATGCACGTCCATGGATACAACTCTAAATTGGAAGTTTAAGAGGAGACATAAAAATATTAAAATTGAAAAGACTCCAATAGACAAAAAACTCAGGGCCTCCTTCTAGCACCAAAATTGTTGATGCCTCGAAAATCGCTGCAACAACAATGGGGGATAACCACCTGGTTCGGACCTTAGAGCAGCTCATTTTCCGTTTGGTGTGGTGGCTTTGACTGGTTTAACTAGGTCCAGTTACCTTCTCCCTATCGCTATTGGTTTATGATGTATCTTTAACTACCAATAGACAGGGATATCAGATCACTTCTTCTTGCTGATCAGGGAAGAGAATGACCCTTAAGCTGATTTGGGTTTAGCCAAGCCACAACTAAAGTTTTGCCTCTTTGAGAAGAGGACTTAAAAGAATATAGAAATTACTCTAAACACAAGTTTATTCTATAATGCAAGCAAAAGAAACTAATCTAAATCCTATCTTAATTAGACAGATATAGATCTAACCCAGCTAGGAGCAAGATAATTAAATTATTGAGATTTAAATATGTCTTGTTTATAATGAATATCAAATTATTGAAGTAGTTCAATTAACTGACATTATGAATACCAAAACACATCCTATTGAGACCTATCAACTGAAATAATAAACCAACAACATTCTCGGAAGTAGTTCACAAAAATGATATTGATTATCAAATCAGTAAATCCAAT
Organism: Pinus taeda; assembly: GCA_000404065.3. Lineage (NCBI taxonomy): Eukaryota > Viridiplantae > Streptophyta > Pinopsida > Pinales > Pinaceae > Pinus > Pinus taeda. The sequence goes on from APFE030714537.1 coordinate 240,287, forward strand.
GATTAAACAATAATATGTGGAAATAGTTCACAACACATTACCATTCAATAAATCAGTTTTATAAGATAGATTTCTGAGTAAATAGTTAATCAGAAATCATATTTTAATTCATAAGAACATAGATACCTAATAACAATATTGAGACAAATTACCCATATTGACAATAGTGCACAAACATGAATAAAATGAGACATTCCTGTTACCATAAAAATGAAATTGATATTTGAAACATTAGCATTAGAAATACCAATTTATTGCATCCATTTCTCTGTCCTTGGTCTCCAACAGTCCTTTACATTGCTTGAACTTCTGCCTTCAAAACTAGAGCCACAATAGTGCAAACTCTACCCCTCATACATGATTCAAGATACAAAGGAAAAATCCTCAATAATCCCCAGATCTGAGATTTTCTCTCCTCTCTCCTACAACTCTAAGTTCCTATTACAATAGTGCTTTTAGAAGTTTAAAATTGCAAAGGAGAGCAGTCCCTTATTACATTCTGCAATATGCTATTTATAATATTTGTGAAGGAATTCTTAAGAGGAAAGTTTGTTGAAGAGAAATCTGTCAAATCTAATTTTATTTGCTCAAAATTCCAATCTTTAATTGTTGGAGCCTTCTTATTGATTGAGATTCTTTTCTCCAAATTTCTTTTACTGTTTTCTTGCAAAAAGAAATCAAAATGAATTAAGATGAAACAATAAAATCAAAATATCATTGCTTGCATTTAAAATAAATCCAATCAAATTCAATTAAATAAATAATTGAAAATAAAATGTAAGCTTTCTATTGATGCATGGGATGGTTTGATTGGCCAGGGATATTATTGACGAATGGATCTGCATTGAGAAGAGGCTTGGACAAATGAAAATGCAGAAAATAAAACTCAGAAAATTGATTTTGTTTTAGAAATTCGTAGCTTGATCTTCTGCCTGATTTTTGACCCAATAAATGACCAAATCTGTTAGTGAAACCTCTTCAGAAATATTCTCCTTGATTTTATCTTTCCAATGAGGCGTCCTGGGCCTCATTTTCCCAAGTATAACTCAATCTATGAGCCTCCAAAATTGATGGATCAAATCTGATGTAAATCTGGAAATTCTGTTGCTGGGCTAAAAAAGAGAATTTCAATTAAAAATTTAATCCTAAATTAAAATTCTAATATTAATAATTATTCTAATTTAATTGTTAATATGAATAAAACAATTAATAAATCAATATTATAATTAATCTAATACTTAATATTATTAACTATTTCTAAATAAATTTAATATAGTCAATAACTAATTAATATTAATTTAAAAGATATTTAAATTTAAATTTAATTAAATTAATTATTATGATTTATATATTAATTAATTTAAAATTTAATATTAAATATTAACTTTTATTTTAATATTTACATTACACTATTCTTACTTTTATTCATTTCACTCATATGTATGAGTGATTTCAAAACTTCAAACAAATACCAAACTTGTAATGAGACTTGGGTTAATGCTTTATGCCTTACCGCATTGGTAAGTTGGGGGAATGAAGATTATCGGGGTTTGAAAAATGTGTCAAGTGAAAAACCTCCGATGCGATGCATGCATTTTTTATGGTCGGGATCGGGAAGATTGAAGTGTCGGGGTTTTTTAAAACTTGTCACAATGCAAAAGCTCCGATGCGATCTCCCGATTGTGAAAAAAGTTTTATATATATTTATTTTTTATTATATTAAACTAATTAAATTAAATTAATTTATATTTATTACATTAATTAAATTAAGATTTAATATTATTTTTTATTTTGATTTTATTTTAATGAAATTTAGTTAAGCTGTGAAATTATCTAAACTACAGCCACTTGAAAAATAAATAAAAATAAACTACAACCATTTTGATGTTTGGGTTTTCGAGATTAGTGATTTATTTTGAGAATTAGAATAAATTACTAAAATCCCCATGTTTCATGATTTGGCTGCATAACTAGAAATGAGAAAATGTTAGTAAAAACTCACTACGGATTAATATTTAAAATGAATGTATTATTGAACTAATTTATTTACAAAATGCAATATTGTACATTTTATGCATTTTTAATCCAGGCTACATAAATAATCAGACTTTCAAAGGAGTGCCATTTTCAAACCAATTGACCAAATGAGGCGAAACAAGCGTCAATGGGAAGCTTATAAAAAATCGATCTTAACAAAGCAATCAAAACAAGAATCCAAAAAAAATGAAAAAATTAACAAAAACGTAGGGCAATCAACTAAATAAAAATCCAAAAAGGTACTTAGCCAAAAAATTGACAGAAAGGGTCCCCATTATTTGAAGTGAACACATCAATAATTGGGGGGTTGTGTTTTTACCACAACAACGATGACACATGGGAGAAGAACCAGTTATCTTTGTTTGATATGAATGAGATTTTCCTAAAATTAAAGTAAAAATAATTAAAGAAGAGAAAATTATTTTTTGGAATGCTTGACTAGGTTCATTAATCTGAATAAAAACAAGAATCATCTAACTGTATTTTTTTTTAAAACTTATCATAAATTAAAATATTTTAAAACTCTATATCAGTCCTTAATTAGTTGTAGAGATAAAGCAGGGGTCACTTTACATCTTAGCTTTTAAAATATACTCATTTGTCACAGGTAGAGCCACTGTTGCCAACAAACATTTATAGTCTCGGCAGGGTTACCTTTTAATCATCAATGATTCAGAATCCCATCTATTTAAGAATTATTGATCTAGAGATAAATCCATTTATATGTTTATTTTCTTTTTTATTATTTTTTAGTTCTTAAAAGTCATTGTCCTGGTTTGGTAGCCAGATAGTTGACAATGCCATTCACTGGTTATAATTAGACCGAACAAGATGGCTCATGATGAGACCCCTTGTCTTATAATTGTTTGCAATCATAAGCCATTACTCTGGTTTGTTTAGCAGTGTTGGTAATGTCAGCCTATTTTTAGCCTATGATCATGGCAAGTAGGCTCATAATGAGACCTCTTATCTTTTAAGCTTAAATATACTTCTGGATCACACTCTAGAAAAATAAGACTTTCTGAGACATGGAGAATCATTGACTCCTTAAGAGTTAAGAATGACAATTTCAGAGTTAAAGGTGCTTTGTTGTAAAGTGTCTTTACTTGGTTAAAAATAACTTTTCTTGACTGATAATAGAACTTTGAAAGATCATAATCAAATTTTGAAATCTCAAAATGATTACAATTTGATGAAAAAGATTTTTTTTAGGTTTTATGATACTTTGCCAACTTCTCTTGATTGGTAATCTCTTCCTTAAATATGTCTACCTTTATAATAAGAAAATCAAACTTTACTAAGTGATTTAAGGAAAAACTAATAGGTGACTATTAACAATTTTCCTCCATGTATGCTAACCATTGTTAGGTAACAAGTAGGCCTTTCATATAAATCACGACAAAGTCACCAAAATCAAAACTGAAAACCAAAAGAAAATAATTCTTATGCTAAAGTGAGAAAAGAAATCAACAAACAAAACAAAAATGAAGAAATTTTAAAAGTGGAAAGGAAAATACAAGTTTCAAAAGATAAACTCAAACACGAATGTTTATACCAATGTTTCAACAATACGAAGAAAAAGAAAATAATCGTGTAATCATTGATTCTTATGTCGAGATTTAGAAAAATCATACCTTGCAGGGTTGTAAGTGTTTTAGGCTTTTTGGATAGCAGCGACGATAAAATTCATCCACAATGAAAACTTTTATGTCTGATATTAATCTTCTTGTTTCAAAGCATCATCTTGATCATTTTTCTAATAAAAGGAATGCTTAAAGAAACAAACTAAAGGTTTAGAGACTTCTTGGTTTAGCTGTTTTGACGAATATTATCGCTGCTTCTTGAAATAAAGCCAGGAAAAGAGTATAGGACTTCGAAAATATGATCCGGCAGATGATTGAAAGCTTCAAATGGAGAACTAAAAAACAGATTTATATATTAGAAAAACAAAACTGAAACTGAAGTAATGAAATGGAAATTTAATGAAAGTGGGTACATGAATCTTACCATTGGATAATTGCTTTTGATCTTACCTTGAAAGTTATCAGTTTCTCCAAACTGGCCGACTTCTTATTAATTAACATTAAAAACATGAAGAAGTCAAACTAACTAAAATCCTATAACCCAAAACCATTATTTAATTTATTTACACTAAAGAAAGCAGTAAAATGTAAAGATGAAATGCTTAGTGTTCAAGGGAATTAAGATTAAAACAAATGCATCAGAAATGAGAATGAGAATTTGTAGTAATGACTGTTTCCCAAAATATTATAAGTTTCATATAAATTCCATGATTTTATAAATTGTTCAGAATCAAGACCAAATCCAAGATGATAAAATTTAAATATGAAGATAAAGAGGTCTTGAATTCCATTTTTAATTATGGAATTATATGTTTGAAACTGAAATATATGAGAAATCAAAATGTTTTGAATATGCTGCAAATTGGTCATTAACTATTTTCTTACCATAGTGGTTACCGAAACTCGCTTTTTGAAAATAACATATTGCTGTATTGGATGATTCGCATCACATGTTTCTTCACCATGCTTGAATTTTAATTTGCAATATTTCACCTTTGTTGCTATGCCATGCATCAATTAAATGTTAATGGCTTAGAGGCATGCATTGGAAGCTATCACATCGGAGATTGCAATGACAAATTACTGATTAAGAACATGCGATGAGAACATGTACAATGAAATGAAGCGATCACATTATTAAAGAAATACTATATTAGGGATCGGGGACAGTTATGTCACAAATTGCACATCGCACACCATATCTTGCACATCGCACACCATATCCTGCATTTGTACTTTGCACATCGCACATTGTAGATTCAGATTAATGATATGGCCATAAATAAAAATGCAAGAAAGCGATTGTGATATTGGCGATGCGGTGGATGACATAACTAATCGACGATCGGCAATCTTAAGCGCACGATGTAACAATTCTGAATGCGATGAAAGTGGACCCGATAATTTTATGATGAAAATTTGATAACATATCGGATCCGAGACATTGGCCCTTTAAAATTATGCTTTCATTACTATTGCGATTGAACGGACGCGATATCTCTTGTGAACTGGTTTTAAATTTGATGTCCAGTCCCGAATTATGAGAACATCGCAATATCGGTAAAGTCATTTATCGGAGATCGGCGATTCATGATAATGGAAGTATATTTCACTTGCAAACCTTCTATATTCGAAATGCTATATGAGTGAGGTAATACATCGGAGATCTTTTATTAGCAATATGAAAATCAAGTTGAATCTTATGATATTTCTTGAAATTTCAATTGGGCTTTCTGATGGTTGAAAGCAAAGTTAAAAATGTTTAAATTCTAATGAATCACAAAATAAAATTTCCTTGAACTTATTGCAAATTTGAAATGGGTTTGCTGCTTACTTCAAGTTCTGAAAACAAATGAAAACCTGCAAATAAAACAAAACAAAAATAAAAAATGAACTAAGAAAAAGAGAAACTAATAATAGATGAGAATGAACTTGTGAATGCGTACCTAGAAGGAAATTATATGTAGTTTTTACCTCATGAATTTTCAAATCCTTCCTTGGATTTATCAAAATTTTGACTTTGTTCAAAATCATCTCATCATTTATTCTAAATCGAAGTGAGTAATCAGCCTAAATAGAATCCACTTATTCATGTACAGGAAATATAAAATTTACCAGAAATAAATATGAAAATAGTCTTCCCTTTTAGAATTGAAACTTACCTCTGCTCATTTCGAATTAACTTGAGAGAAATCTGTATTGTTATAGTGACTATTTAATAATGCCTTCAGTAAATAAATATGATGCGTTTTGCAGCATCAGATAATAAACTAAATATTAGAATGAGATAAAGCCACTAATTGTGGAAAAATATCAAAACAGATTTGGATGTGTGCACACAGCAGAATGGACATCCTTAACAAATTTCAAAGAAGATAATATGAACTTCATATGATTATCGTGAAAGGTTAGACTGGCTAATAATGATTGAATTAGAATTAAGCTTATCATAGACAATCCTACATTTCATGGGATAATGGGATCATGAAACTTTTATATCCTCAAATCCTTGGCATATAAATTTCAAAACAAAATCTTAGAAGGAAATCCCGCAATGAAGAAAGGTGGCTTTGAGGCGATCGATGCCAAGTGCAACCTTAATTGAATTTAATCTAGACATTATTCAAAATAGGCAAAGTAGAGGTATTGTTGTAAGAAATTAAAAAAGGAAAACAAGAATTAAAACTTTATGATAGGAAGAAAATGTTTCACCGAAAATGTATGAGAAGGGTTGACTGCTTTGTTTTATTTTTAATCTGCAGAACTATTAAAAATAAATTAACTACATAAAACAAACAAACTAAGTTAATTCTACTCGTATTCTAACCATATACATGAAAATGACTAGGTATAGTCATATTTCCAGTGTAACCATTTTGTCATTTTAATTCCTGCATGTATGTACAGTTCAAATGTTAGTAATAAAAATACAAATCTAATTAAACTAAGAAAATTAAATATGAAATCAGAATGTATGGTTATTGTTAGCAAGTTAATTGAAATCTCCTTCTCTAGAAATTTGCTTTCTAATTCAATACCAATTGGATCGTAAAAATCTGGATGGATTTCCGTTAATGATTGGGAAACGTTCAAAAGAGGAGATGACAGGCCGAATTGTGGATATGAGTTTTCAAATTCAAAGGTCTGGAAAAAATTGTTAGTGTTATGTACAAATGTTAAGCTATTAACAATCTTCTTTGAGGGAAAAATTTCCAAATATTTTTCAAATAAATTAATGAAAAATGGAGGAAATCTTTCAAATGTGTTAAACACACATGGTGAGCGGGAACAAATAGTAAAGATAAAACATGCAATACAATTTTATTCACAATTGATATACATTTATAGTACAATATGGTGACCGTTGGGATTCACATCCCAAGGTCCCTTGGACTCCTTTTGTCCATTCAGCTTCCACACTAACCCATTTAGGATTAGGTGTCCAACATTCCCCCCTTAATCCGAAGGGTTATGCATGAGTCCAAGAAGAGAGTTGTAATACAAAATGTGCAAATATGCATGGCAGCACTAGGCTGAATGTGCTCTATGAAATGTTGGTATAATATGGCGGTGGTTTAAGGATGGCCACCAACACTGGAACGCTTAGTGCAGTTCTCGAAACTCTTCCAAAACTTGCAAGAAGCTGAAGTATTCTGCTAGAGGAAGTGATCCTATTGTTTTAAAGAGGGAAACCTTCAACCATAAAAGGGAGGTCTCACCCCACATAAAAGGTAAAACTTCAACCTGAAAAGGGAAGCCTCAACCTGTGATGGTTTAAGGATGACCAACAACTCTGGAATGCTTAATGCAATTCCTGGAACTCTTCCAAAACTG
>APFE030714537.1:247750-272734 GCA_000404065.3 Pinus taeda
TAAATTTTAATTTAATTAAATTAAGATTTAATATCATTTTTTATTTTGGTTTTATTTTAATGAAATTTAGTTAAGTTGTGAAATTATGTAAACTACAGCCACCTGAAAAATAAATAAAAATAATAAAAATAAACTACAACCACTTGGATGTTTGGGTTTTCGAGATTAGTGATCTATTTTGAAAATTAGAATAAATTACTAAAATCCCGATGTTTCATGATTTGGCTATATAACTAGAAATGGAAAAATGTTAGTAAAAACTCACTAGAGGTTAATATTTACAATAAATGCATTATTGAACTAATTTATTTACAAAATGTAGTATTGTACATTTTATTCATTTTTAACCCAGGTCAGATAAATGACGAAACTTCTAAGGAGTACCATTTTCAAACAAGTTGACCAAATGAGGCGAAACGAGCGTCAATGGGAGGCTTATAAAAAATTGATTTTAACAAAGCAATCAAAACAAGAATCCAAAGGAAATGAAAAATTAACAAAAGCGTAGGGGAATCAACTAAATAAAAATCCAAAAAGGTGTTTAGCCAAAAATTTTATAGAAAGGGTCCCCATTATTTGAGTTGAGCAAGTCAATAATGAGGGGGTTGTGTTTTCACCACAACAATGGCGACACACGGGAGAAGAACCAGTTATCTCTATTTGATATGAATGAGATTTTCCGAAAATTAAAGTAAAAATAATTAAAGAAGAGAAAATTATGTTTGAAATGCTTGACTCGGTTCATTAGTTTGAATAAAAGCAAGAATCATCTAACTGTAATTTTTCTTAAAATTCCTCATAAATTAAAATATTTCAAAACTCTACATTAGTCCTTAATTAGTTGTAGAGATAAAGCAGGGGTCACTTTACAACTTAGCTTTTAAAATATACTCATTTGTCATAGGTGGAGCCACTGCTGCCAGCAAACATCTATAGTCTCGACAGGGTTACCTTTTAATCATAAATGATTCAGAATCCCATATGTTTAAAAATTATTGATCTAGAGGTAAACCCATTTATATATGTTTATTTTCTTTGAATTTTTATTTTTATTATTCTTAAAAGCCATTGTCTTGGTTTGGTAGCCAGATAATTGACAATGCCATTCACTGGTTATTATTGGACTAAACACGCTGGCTCGTGATGAGACCCCTTGTCTTATAATTGTTTGCAATCATAAGCCATTACCCTGGTTTGTTTAGCAGTGTTGGTAATGTCAGCCTATTTTTCCCCTATGATCATGGTAAGCAGGCTCATGATGAGACCTCTTATCTTTTAAGCCATTACCCTGGTTTGTTTAGCAGTGTTGGGAGAATCATTGACTCCTTAAGAGTTAAGAATGACAATTTTAGAGTTAAAGGTGCTTTGCTGTAAAGTGTCTACTTGGTTGAAAATAACTTTTCTTGACTGATAATAGAACTTTGAAAGATCCTAATGAAATTTTGAAATCTCAAAATGATTACAATTTGATGAAAAAGAAAATTTTCAGATTTTATGATACTTTGCCAACTTCTTTTGATTGGTAATCTCTTCCTTAAATATGTCTACTTTTATAATAAGAAAATCAAACTTTATTAAGATATTTAAGAAAAAGATAATAGGTGACTATTAACTATTTTTCTCCATGCATGCTGACCATTGTTAGGTAGCAATTAGGCTTTCCATATAAATCATGGCATAATCACCAAAATCAAAACTGAAAACCAAAAGAAAAAAAATTCTTATGCTAAAGTGAGAAAAGAAATCAGCAAACAAAACAAAAATGAAGAAATTTTAAAAGTGGAAAGGAAAATCCAAGTTTCAAAAGATAAACTCAAACAAGAATGTTTATACCAATGTCTCAACCATATGAAGAAAAATAAAATAGTCGTATAATCAATCATTCTCGTGTCGAGATTTGGGAAATTATACCTTGCAGGGTTGTGGGTGTTTTACGCTTTTTTGGATAGCAGTGACGATAAAATTCAGTCACAACAAAAACTTTCTGTCTGATATTAATCTTCTTGTTTCACAACATCATCTTAATCATTTTCTAAGTTTACTTTCTTGTATATTACATATTTGCAATATTGTCTCAACATAATTTTTTTGAAGTAACCAAAGTTTCTTCTTTGTATGATCTCTTTTAATTCCCATGCCCAAAATGAAATTTGTAGCACCAAGGTTCTTCATGTCAAATTTAAAGGACAATTGAGTTTTCATAACCTAGATAATTTCCCTGTCATTTCCAATTAGTAGCATATCATCCAAATATAAGACCAAATAAATAAGATGATCACCAACTAATTTAGAATATACACAGTGATCCACTTTTCTCATTGTCAAGCCATGTCCTAATATATATATGTATCAAATATTTGATACCACATCTTTGGTGATTGCTTTAACCCATATAGGAACTTTTTCAACTTGTATACTAGCTCTTTATTTCCTTTCACTGCAAATCCTTATGGAAGATTCATGTATATCTCTTCTTCCAGATCCCCATGTAGGAATGTTGTCTTCATGTCCATATTTTTTTACCTCAAAATGAAAAGCATCAATAATTTATTAAAGAAATCTAATAGAAACTAACTTGGCATCAGGAGAAAAAATATCACCAAAGTCAATTTTATGGATCTAGGAATAACCTTTTGCTACTAACTCAACTTTTTATTTCTCCACTTTTTCTTTTGCATTCAACTTCTTCTTAAACACCCATTTGCTTCCAATCAGATTTCTTCTAGCTGGCAACTCCACTAGATCCCAAGCCTCATTCTTGTCCAAGGCTCCCATTTCTTCAACCATGGCCTTTTTTCTACAAATTTCCATCCTATGAACCCACTACCTCCGTAACTGTTCTAAGATCATCATCAATAATCAAGAAAGAAAATTTTTAAATGGAATTCAGGTGGAGTATACATTTCTAGTTCCCTTCTTTCTTGAACTGATCTCTTGAAAATCGGAGTATGTGGTTCTTATTCTTCTTATTTGTATTCTTTTGTAGAGTTTGATTCATTATATTTCAATTCAAAATATATTTTCTTTGGTTCCTTATCCCTTTATAATATTTCTTATTTATTAAAATCTTTCTCTTCTCTAAGTACCACATCTCGACTATACACAACTTTCTTAGTTTCTAAGCTCCAAAGATTATAACATTTCCAACCATCTTTATAACCAGTAAAGATGCACCTGTCATATTGATCCGAAATTAAACAAGAATGCAACAAAATATAGATATAACCATAAATACCTAGATGCAACAGAAATAATACTTCATTTCATTAATATCAAAGAACTCAAATATGCTTACAACCAGAATGGAAATAAACTAGCTCGGGCGATGGTAGCTTATCTTTGAGAAGAGATATGGCGGATGCATGCCTCTGAACTGTGTTATAATGAGGCTCAAAGGCCTATTTATTTTTGAGAAATAATGGAGAACCCAAACATCCAAAAACCTATCCCTAGGAGATGAAGCACCAAAAATGTGGGTCCCATTTGGGTAAATTGGTACATCAATTTCTTGGGGTTGTAACTTTGGCATACGATCTTTGTTTAACATGTACAATACCTTGTTAGAAATATGTATCCGAGGAATACAACTTCCATATGCAAACATAAATCTGAGCCTCATGTTTACCCATTAAAAAAAAAAACATCATTTAGGGCCTCAAAATGGCTCCGTAAGTTTAGGACCCGAAAAACTGCTAAAAATAGTAAATTGTGCTACAATTAAGGAAACTAAAAAACTGAAAGAAACAGTGGTGGGGGTCCAAGTGGAATATGTGGGTGGCCACCAATATCCACCTGGATCAGTCCTCCGCCCTTAGGAATCAATGATCCCCATTGCGTTGAGTGCCTCCATGAGATGGGGAACTTTTGTTGAACTTGGTTCCTGGTGAGGCACTTGCCTTGGTGTAAGAGTTGTCCAACTTTGACAACCTGATATAGTTGGATCTTCTATTGGTGAGTATTCTTGATACGTGTGTCCATGATTTGATCAGTTGTGGTTTGTTCCATGCAGTTTGGGTTTAACTCTGTTGGTGTCAGCTGTTCTACAATGTCAGACGTATTCAATAATGGTGGAAAGTATGGACGAAGGCGATCCACATTGAACACTGGGTGCAGGCCAAGGAACAGTGGAATGCTAAGCTCGAAATAATTGTCCCCTACAACCTTAGTGATGGTGTACGACCCATATCGGAGTGGCCAAAGCGTACAATGGGGCTTAATGAGGTTCTCCTTCTGCAAATGTAGCCAAACTTTATCACCCACCTAGAACTTTTGTGGCACCCGGTGTTGATCTTGTCATTGCTTGTAATTTACATTTGCTTTGTCCAATATGTCATGGACCTACTAGTGGATGTGTTATATGCACTCAATGAAGTTGTTAGCCTTGTAAGCTTCAGACTTGACAAGGGTTGAAGCTGTCTGAGAAGCTACAAATGGTATTTCCACATCAATAGGACATAGAGGTTGGAATCCCAACCCCACCTGAAAGGGGCTGTGGCCAATTGAGTTATGGAGAGATCTATTGTAGTTGTGATGGAAATAAGGTAGGATTTCGTCCCATGTGCATGGATGCTTTAAGTTGTACATGCATAGAATGTGTACGATCATCCTGTTGGCGACCTCTGTTTGGCCATAAATTTGGGGGTGAAAAGTCGTCGACTTAGTCATCTTGGTATCCAACATCGACTAGAGACTTAACCAAATTGTACTTAGGAACCTGTTGTCCCGATCTGAGATAATGGACCGTGGGGTCCCAAAATGTACCCATACTCATTCAAAGAAGAGCTTCACAGTGGATTTTGTTGTGATAGTCTTCTTGCAGGATACTAGAATGGCCATCTTATAGAATCTGTCGACAACCATGAAAACATAGTTGTTGCCATGCTTATTAGAAGGGAGGCCCGACATGTAATCCATGGAGATGGATTTCGAAGGTCAACTAGGAGTAGGAAAAGGAGTATATAGGCCGTTCTTCTTAATGGTCGATTTGGAAATGGCGTAGGCAATGCAAGATCTGATGAACTCCCCAACATCTTGTTGAAGGTTCGGCCAATAAAAATACTTCTGCAGCACTGCCACTATTTTCTCTACTCCAAAGTGTCCAACAACCTAACTGTAGTGCGCCTCCCAAATCATCTTGGCATGCTCGTTTGAAGGAACACAAAGGTATCCTAGGTGACATAACAGTGTATCCTAGAGGTGAAAATTTAGAACTTGATTTCCTTTGAGGAGCATCTGATATGTGTTGTTGAATTCTTGATCGCTCTTGTACAAATGCGGTCACCTCGAAGTTTCGTGCCCACAAGAGTTGAGCATAGTGGTTAGTGCCATGAACTGCGGTCAGCTGAGGCAATATGCAACATTATTGGTGATGCCCTTCTTGTACAGAATGTTCAAATGGAATTGATGAAGGTATGCGGACCATTTCTAATGGTGATCATTCTGCAACTTCCCTTGTGTTTATATGAATTGTAGGGGTCGGTGGTCTGTGTGGATAACTATTTCCTTTTCCAGAATGTAATTCTTCCATTGTTGGTAGGCTTGCACCATGCAATACTTCTCTTTGTCATAGGTGGGATACTTTTGGATTGTGTCTGAAAGTGTCTCACTGTGTTATGCCACTAGATGCCCCTGCTAAGTAAGAATTTCACCAATAGGATAGTTAGAGGCATCTATCTCAATCTCAAATGGATGTTGCAGGTGTAGTAGTGTGAGCACTGGTGCAGAGTAGAGGCGATGCTTCAACTCAGAAAAAAACCTTCTTTTGGGATTCAAACCAAAATAATTTTTCTTTTGCTCTGCCCTTGCTGACTTGACTCAAAGGCCAAGTGATATGAGAGAACCCCAACACGAACCTACGTTAGAAATTGACAAGACCTAGAAAGCTGTGGAGCTCCATTAGAGTGGGTGGGGTTGGACAATCCCAAATGACTTGTATCTTGGCTGGGTCCACATGCACACCCCACTCATCAATGATGTACCCCAAATATCGAACCTGGTTCATACCAAAAGTGCATTTCTCCAAATTGGCACACAACTTGTGTTGTTGCAGAGTTTGGAGGACCTGTCGAATATGGCAGAGGTGCTCTTCCCAACTCTGGATGAAGATCAGGATGTCATCCAAATACACCACCATGAATGAGTTGGTGAAGGGTCTCAAGATGTCATCCATCAGCCTCATGAAGGTTGTAGGGACATTTGTCAACCTGAAAGGCATGTCCAACCATTTGAAAAATCCCTCCCTGGATTTGAAGGCAATCTTCCACACATCAGAGGGTTCAATTAGTACCTGGTGATACCCATACTTCAAGTCAATTTTTCTAAAATATTTGCCCTCCTTGAGTTGGTCTAGAAAGTCATCAATCTGTTGGATTGAATACCTATTTAGGACAGTGATCTTGTTCAACACCCGATAGTTAATACAGAGTCTCCAGGTCCCATCCTTCTTTTGTACCAACACGATCGAGCTCCCACAGGGTGATCAACTTGACCTGATGTGTCCTTTCTACAACAACTCTTGAATTTGTCTATTGATTTCATTGTTCTCCAAAGCAGAGCGTCGATAGATTGGTCCATTGGGCAGCAACACACTCCGGGTCAGATCAATGGAGTGCTTGACTTGACAGTGTAGAGGTACCCCTGTGGGTGAGGTGAAAATGTCCATGTGCTCTTACACAACCTTGTTTATCTATTGTTGTTGTGCGGAGGAGCCCTGTTTGAAGGCTGTGGCCACAATATTCTTCTTTCTCTGAAGGCGAATCATAAGGAAAACAAATTTCCCAATCTAGGAAATGATCTTACTATGGGGCCTAGACTCATACACAACATGTCGCTTCCACAACTATGATTGTCCTAATAATACATGTCAAAATTCAAAAGGAGCAACAACACACAATATCTAATCTGCTAAGGGCTTGATGTTGTCGGGAAGGCGACATTGCTGGCTGTTTCGGAGATCTCTCCCTTGGTGAAGCCACCCGATGGTGTATGGTTGCATGTGTGCTGTGGTCGCTAGGCTGAATTGCTTCACAACCTCCACTGGAATAAGGTTGTTTTGGCTCTCATTGTCGACAATGAACTGTAATGAAGAACCCTTCACCCATACCTGCGTGTGGAAGAGGCTCCCACCCTCCACTGGATCTTCGTGGTGGCAATTGTGGAACATACCTCTGCATCAAGAATCTACTTCCCTTTTTCATTCCCCTTATCGGGTTCTGACTCAGAGTCGGAACATGCATTTGATTCGAAAGCCTTCAGCTCGACCACGAGTGACTGCATGGCCCAACACTCACTTGTGTTGTGATTGGGGCTCTTATGGAACTCACACCTTTTTCTTGTGTCCTTCTTTGTCTTTGTGGTGTTGTTCTTTGCTTGCGTTTTCAATAGGTTTACCTGGGTTGCCCCACCTTGGCTTTGTCCTTTGTTTTGTGGCTTGGGGGTGCCTTTCCCTTGCTTCAGATTCACAGATCCAAAGGCTCGCTTCTTCTGTTTAAATTTCTGCTTGATCTTGACAACATATTGATAGGCAGTGTCGAGCGAGGAGATGTCTAGGAATTCCATCTCGTCTTGGATGTATTTGTGTAGACAGTCACAAAACTTGAGTACAAAATGCTGCTCATAATCCTTAATACCCAACTTTGTGCAAAGGGTATGAAAAATATTTGTGAACTCTAGCACATATTAGTCCCTTCCCTGCGGTAGTGTGGTCCACTTTATGTATTTATCTTCATAGTTCCCGTCAGGGTAATACTACTCCTTGATGGCCTATCAGAAAGAATTACAAGTGGGTGCGTCTATGAATAGTGAGGGTTCACTCTCATACTTCTTATAGCAATAGGTTTTCCACCAGTCCTTGACGTGGGGGGCGACTTTGAAGAGTGCAAAAGAAATATTTTCCCAGTCGGAAAAGTCATGAACCGAGAAATATCCTTTTAGCGGACTTAACCATTTATTAACAACATGTGCATCTATATGACCTTAAAATTTGGGGATGTTAAAGTTAACTTTTACCTTAAAGGGAGTGGTGCTCCTAGAGTGGTTGCCGAAAGGTAGTTGTCGAAGAATCTGGGAAAAGTTGTCCATCATCGCATTCCTTTGTCGCTCGAGGGGTTCTTTGAGCAATATTTTGAAAGGATCTCATGCTCCCCTGTCTTTCTTTTCTTCTACCATGGGAGGCCGTCGGGGTTTGCGGGGCTGGTCTTGCAAGGGTTCAACCAGTTCGCGCCCTAACTGCTTATACCCCGACCTCATTGGGGACATGCAAAGAAAAATAGAGAAAGAGTAGACCTCTCAAACACCAATGCTCCAAACTTAAATAGGAACACAACAAATACAAATATAACCACAAATACAAAGATGCAACAAAAATAATACTTCATTTCATTAATATAAAAGAATTTAAATATGCTTACAAACATAATGGAAATAAACTAGTTCGGGTGATGGTAGCTTATATTTGAGAAAAGATGTGGTGGCTACATGCCTCTGAACTATGTTATAATGAGTCTCGAAATCCTATTTATTATTAAGAAACAATGGAAAACCCTAAACACCAAAAACCTAACCCTAGGAGATGAAGCACCAAAACTATGGGCGCTGTTTGGGTAAATTGGTACATCAATTTCGCGGGGTTATAACTTTGGCATACGATCTTCGTTTGACACACACAATACCTCGTTAGAAAGATATATCAGAGGACTACAACTTTTGACTATAAAATTATATTAAAAATTCTTGTTTTCCCGTTTTCCAAAAAACCTTTGTTTAGGGCCTCAAAAAGACTTCGGAAGTTCAAGAATCGAAAAACCGCCAAAAATAGTAAATTGTGCTACAATTAAGGAAACTTAAAAACTGAAAGAAATAGTCGTGGGGGTCCAAGTGGAATAGGCGGGTGGCCACCAATATCCATTTATATCACAGAATTTCTATCCAACTCAATTATGTTTTCCTTTGGAACATGTACATATGCATCATAACCAAATATCCTAAGATGTGTGAGAGAGGGATTCTTCCCAAACCATGCCTTGTGTGGAATATTATCATCCAACATTTGTGGGGTGGTCTATTTACTAGGTGTTAGGGTCCTATATTAATAGGATTCATAATTTTGAATTGGTTGTGGTTGATCTTGTAATATTGTAGATACTTTTGCTTTTTGCAAAATGTTTTCCATATTTAAAAATTAAAAAATGAAAAGAGGGTATGTCCTAAAATAAATATCAAATGACAAAAAGAATAAGAAAAGATAAAAAAAGTGAAAATATATGAACCCCAAACAAAAACAGATCATGAAAGTGTGCAAGCTAAGTGCCACTACTTTTTACTTTACTGTGAAAAATAATGGTTGTGTGCAGCTTGTCATAAATGCCACAACCCATGATAGTCAAACTATTTAATCTTGACTAGTTCCTGCTTTAAATTTTATGTTTATAGATATAGAATAAAGATCTAGCCAAACTGTTTAATCTTGGCAGATCAATAGTTAGGTAGAGAAATAAAATGTGCTCATAAGCTTAATCTGAGCCATTGGAATATATAAGGTTAGAATTAGATAGTTTACATTTTCAGAAGAAAGAGGAATGAAAGGGTCTGCTAGTTTAAGTGCACCCAATAAAATGAAAAAAAAAATGTTAGGGTAAGTAAAGGGTAAGTAGAATAAAGGTTTTGGATTTAAGAGATCTTTGGAATAAAGGTTGCAGAAGTACTAAGTTGATTGAAGCAAAAGCACATTTATTATGCTTAATCCTATGTTTCAGTGTGTAGGAGCAGTTATGAAAGTGAAAGGATGTTCACAAAATGATTTGGCTAACTCCCTCTCATTTCATTTCACCCCCCACTACATACTTACTAATTTCCCCATTATCCCATCATTTCCTAAGAAACTACCCTTTTCCCTTCATTTTCACCCTTGCCCCTTGGTTTCACACATTTCCCTAGCAATTTACCCTGCAAACTCATTCCCCTACCCAAAAACCCCTTTTCCCTAGTGTGAAACCCATTCCCCTTTGAAGAAACCACTTTCCCCTTATTAATTTCCCTATTTTGCCTAAAAGCCCACTAAAAACCCTTATCCTAAGTTTAAATCCCCCCCTCATTACTTTATTAACTCCCCCATTCCTATATTTCCTGACATAATCCTTTTTACCCTATAAAACCCCTTTACTCTAATTTTTCTCTCCCTCTTACTTTATTTAAAATTAAGTGCGCAAATTCACTTTTCCCAATATAATCCCTTTTAACCCACCCCCTCAATGCAGTTAACAAATCCCGCCAGATTTAAACCCAGGTCCCACTTCATAAACTGTGCATTATACTTTTAACCCCACACTTATTCATTAAATAATTACAATTATTTGTAATTAACCCCCAGGCCCCGCAAATCTCCGCCCAATTTCCCTCTGTGCAGCTCCATCATGCGACAGCCGTCAGATCTTGCACCCCCAGATCTGACGGCACGCATCTATATCGTGCAGAATCCCTGTCCGACCTTTACCCACCCGAGAGCATGCGAAATTAGTGGTTTTGCTCGAGCCCCTTTCGGTTACATGGCAGCTCCAAGTGAACTCGCGTGTTCTCGGGGAAATACCGCTCGACTACCAAAAGCGGTGCGATGGCCCTCGAACCACCTCCCTGCCAAAAGCCGAAAACACCCACTATTCATTATGAAATTTCGCGCCAAATTCTAACTGTTGCCGGTTAAAACACCGAAGACACTCATTTTCACCGTTTTCCCTCATTCGCTATGTGAAAGCTTCCTAAGCCTTCCTACGCTACCCTGAGCCTCTGCAACCGAATTTCACCGCAAACTACCTCCTGAACACGCTCCAAATGCCCAATTCAACCATCCAATGCACAACTGAAGCCACAGTACCCTTTGCAGCTACCATTGAAACTAATTTGTAGCATATACCACCATTTCCAGGTATTTTTGACAAGAAACTAGAACAACCCTCTCAAATTTAAAAACATACAGTGAATTCAAACGTTAAATTGATTGAATTTAATTGATTTTCCCTAAATTGAGAGTATTTCCCCCCTAAATACCCAAACCCCTCTTTTCCGACCTACAAACTGCCCTTTCACTCCACCAGACTTAATCGAGCTTCACTTCTACAGTCTGTGGAAGCCCAATTCACACCTTTCCCCATAAGATGGCTACGTAGACCTCTCTGGATGTCAGACCTGTGTCAACCCCTCACCTAGACATTAACCATTTGGCCCTAATAGATAGGGATTTCCAAATAAAAGACACTACGACTCTAGCCCACCTTCTAAAGCTCCACTATTGGAGCAAGGACAGATTTTTGAACCATGCAGATGACATCAACCTTTGGGAATCCAATTTACCCAAATATACATACCCATAAGTTCACCCTTTCCCAGATATTGTACATTATTGTCATGCCTGTTATATCCCTAGCCAAAGGGCTATTGTTGCCCCAAATTAGCAGTTGTTATTCACTATCACACCTGAGTCATCAACCAAATGCTACAAATCCAATCTAGCCTTAATCAGACTCCTCTATCCATTGGAAACCTATTGGACTTGTACCTCACATTAGACCAGGTGAGAATCAAGAAAATTTTCCAGAATTTTATCATTGAAGACCGCCATACTCCTACAGATACCCCACCCTATGCTGCCACCATTTTCTCAGAAACTGGCAAACACATAGTCACCATGCTCTCATGCATCCTAGGATACACATCAGATGAGCATGCAGATGAGGTCGTCCTGGCCTTCCTGTCAATTTTCACTCTAGGAAAGCCTCCTGCTATCATGTATGATTATGCTCTATTCATTGTAGACAGAATGCGTGAAAAATTCACCAGACTGCCCGCCGAAAGAGTTTTCAAATATTCTTTAGTGTTGTTTTATATGTTTTTGTATTACTAGATAGGTAAGTTCCCTGTGAGCATCCAGAACTTGGACACCAGGGGAAAGGAGAGATCAGTGGTCTACTGGACACCCTTGGTCCAAAATTTTTCCATAGCATTCACCTACAAAAATTTCATAAACTCATTTGTGTACTCAGTCATGAACATGTTGACTTCTAATACTCAGTCTAGAATCAACCAAGACATCAAGAGAGTGCTACAATTCACAAAGAACAACAAGGTGGGAGATTGGTACCTCTACTAGAACCACACTGAGATCAGAGTTTATGGCTACCAGTTAGCCCCTTATAAATTGCCAAAATACCTCCCTATGAGGATATTTGCCCTTGAATATTTTAGAATAATCATCAATTCTGATGAGGTCCACTTCCTATCTACTAGGAAGAAAACCCAGCTCAAGGTGAAAAACCAACTGGGCCAATTTATTTGCAATAATAGAGAGGCTGGACTAGAGGCCGATAGGTTACTACAACAGATGAAATTCAGAAACAACTTCATATGGCAGTATGACCCTCAAGGGGTCATAAACAAGTTGAGACTTAAGGTCAAACTGGCACCTTACATCCACCACCCGGGACCAGACATTGAATAGTTTTCCAACCGATCTGAGTGGGTGGAGAACACATTGATTGATATGGACAACACAATTGTGGATGTTGAGAACACACCGAATGATTTAGAAAAGCAATTTGACCAGAGCTCTTTCCTGTAGGTTCTAGAATTAGGAGAAAAAATGAATGTTCATCCTGTGCTTCAAACCCCAAGCAATGAGGAGAAGAATCCTAAAAGGAATAGGGAAGAGGCATCTAGCTCTACCATGGAGACTACTAATGAGCTGTTCGAGCTAAGAAAGAAGGCCAAGTTGAATCTTGTGTCTGAACAGGAGGAGAACATTGCTTCAGAGGAAATAACTGACACTAAGACAATGGGGCAAAGAATTAAAGAAGTAGTTGCATCAGGTGAAACACAACAACCATCAACCTCTAACACACAGATGATAGAGAGACAACAAAGTATGGAGGTTTCTTCCTTTGTCAGGCCAGTTGACATGGAAAAGGATATCAAAGACATATTCAAATAAATAAAGATGAGGAATGAAAAGTTGAAGGCAAAGACGTATGCCCAATACCTCAAGCTTACACCACCAAACCAGACCATATTGATGTCAGCCTTTGACATAAAAGCAGGCAAGATGCAGGTGTCATTTTTTCAACCCACTGTACAACAACCAAAGACCTTGACAGACTATAAGAAGACTAATTTTGAAGTGTTTGCCAAGGATGTTCATCCCATTGATCAGATAGAATTCCATAACCAGGCTAAAGAAATGATTTACTCCAACGTCACCAGAAAGGCCATGGATGCCTATAAGCTGCAAGATTCATTGGATAATGTGACAGGCCAATACAATCTGGAAAAAGCCTCATCACAGGCCAAAGATAACATGATAAAATCATTGGAGGACTTGGTCATTGAACTCAACCATGATCCAAGTGACATTAAGGCTACTGAGCAAATGATCAAGAAGAAGAATGAGGACATAACAGTCCTCAAGAAATAGCTTAAGCTACCTCATTCACAACACCCACAGACAAAGGAGGTCCTCGAAAGTCATAGCAATCATGAAGAGATGATGGACCTAGTACTGCAACTGAATGATCAGTTAAAGGAGATGGAGAAAGAACTGGATAGCTTGATGCAACTCAAACAAGCTAGTCTTGATGATGCTCCTCCAACTGTCATTCCAACAGTTACCACTATTGTACCTTCTACATTTGCAACATCCTTAGCTCCCACTGCTCCAATGGCCACTGCACTACCGACAACTACATCAGCAACATGATCGACAACAACAAGCTGTATAGGTGATGAAGCAAACAGGCTGGTCAAAGCAATGGAAGAAATGTCCATTCAGACCACGGAGATGAATAGGCTTAAGGAGAAAGTCACCAACCTGGAAACATATTACAAATTGGCCGAAATCATGCACAGAGAAGAACAACAAAAGGCTACAAGGATGACCGGAAGAATCAAAAGCCTGGACAAGGAAATGACACTCAATGAACCTCTAAGTCAGGCTAAGGAGCAACTGTGGGCCAATATCATTGACTCTATCAATGATATTTGGCCATCCATCTAGGTTATTTTTTGAACAAATTGATTTGATAAAGCAGGCTACAGAAGCCATTCAGAGAGTCAAAGAAGAACTTGGAGATATGCCAGAGGAGACAACAAGGATCATTCATTTCCTCAACTCCAAGAACAAGTATGAGCTGCGAGAACTGGAGATACCTGATAGGAAAGGTACAATTTTGGAAGTTAAAAGAGTCCTCACTGAGAGGAATTTGATGTTGAACTTGGAGGATAAGTGTCAAACCATGCAACTGGCCATTGACAGGTTCATGGTTAAGTTAAAACTTTTGAGGCAAAAGGGATTACAAAATCCCTTAGTTATAAATGATAAGCTAATGACACAGGAGGATTACAATAAGAAGATCAGGGAAGTAGCCAAAGATTAGGTAAACACTTCATCCATGAAGGGCATACCGACAGGCAAAGTATTATACCAAACTTTTGAAAACTTGTTTTACCTCTAGCATGAGGTAAAACACCTTTTTTTCAATAAGCTTACTTTTTCCAAATACACAAAGGCAGATGAGATATACCGAAAAATGCTCAATATCCAATTACCAGATGCTGAGACATGGGAAAAACTCAATGATTTGCTATAGGAAATACACAGTAAAAATATAAATGTACAGTAAAAAGTAAAAGTCTAGCATAGTGTTGTGCTATACAACAACCCCCCATTTCAATAAATCTTACTTTAGAAAATTATAAATTGAAATGGGTCCCTTTTAATTTAAAATTGGTATTAATCCATCACTTTTCTAAAGGTTCTGAAATAAACAAAATAGCTTCAAACCCTTTGAAATAATCGGTCTTTTAAAATAAAAGGAATAATCCTTTATTATTGCGATAAAGCGATCGCAAGATCGCATATCGCGATAACAAAAGGATGCATAAACCATGACCCATTGATTTTCCCCGATGCGATAAAAGCCAAATAGCCGATGGATAATCGGGAAAACAAATAATAAAAGGCCCCTCCCCTTTGCCCCGATGCGATATCGCAATCGGCAATCGGGGAATGTGACGCGAACATAACAAGCTCTCCTCATTCAAACTCCCGATGCGAGTCTAGCGATATCGCATATCGGCGATCGGGGATTTCATAAGACTCAAATGAAATTACCCAAGCCTTCCTCCGATTTCCGATTGCGATGAACCCAAAAGCGCGATTTTCGAAAAAGATCAATATGATTTCACTATATTATGTATTAATTATCATTGAAAGCCTTTTCTCTTCCCGATAGAGATTTGCTTGCGTCCAACCGCCAAAACAAATCAAATCCACGCTTAAACCATTATTCGACAAATAAAGGATATAACAAGCAATTAAGTGATTAACAGGTATTAACGACCAATTAATGAGAAATCATGCCTAAATCCTTTCACAGATTTGCATCCGCGGGAGCTTTATGATAAATCGTCCATTTCCCATTGATTGACACAATTTCTTCATATTTGGTTTTAGCTATCTATTCTCTGCATTACGTCTATCTTTCTCCTGCGCAAATTTTTTTCCACAGTAACAATGGGAAAGAAATATAAGAAGTCTGGAATGCCTTCGACTCGTATGGTAACAGGACAGCATGCCACCGATCCAGGCCCAAGCAAGAAGGGATTAATCTCAGATACCACATGTCTTGGCCTTGGCAATACTACTTGGCAAAGTATTTACAACTTGGTAGAAGCCGAGGAACCTCAGCAAACATCAGTGCAAGCCTCAGCGGGTTCAAGCCGGAAATCTGATGCCACTTTGAAAGATTTGGCTAATTCCTACCTGCATAGGATAACAGCTCGAGAACAAATTCTTCCGTATACGGATGTGGTGAGATGGGAAATTGAGGCAATTCCAATTACGGATAGGACATTCTGCACTGTCGATGGAAGAATATTTGGTTCATTTCAGCCCAACGATTTCAGACAAATGTACCACTTGCCCGAGCCAGAGAAGAAATACAATAAAGCATTCCTGGAAAAGTTTCGAGATGAGAATGAGACCGAGTTAGCACCCATACGAGAATTGAGACAGAACCCGGCGAAACACAAACATGAGTCTTCGGGTAAGTACTCCGTGAACTCTTTATGCTCTCCTTATTGTTATGCTGGAGTCATGATGTGTCGATTATGGGGATTGCATGATTCTTCCAAGTTTTCCATAGAAATGGTTCCTTTGATGGAATCGGCATGTAATAGTGAGATAATGGATTGGGGGACTATATTATCGGACAAATTGGCTACGACTATTCTTGATTTCAGAAACAAATCTTGTGTCACTGATAGGTTCATCCCTCCATTTTATTTTAGTGCCTATATTCTGGATACCCTTTGTTTCAATTCTGAGTTTCCTGTATTAGGGTGGAGATGGACCCCCAAGGACCCTATGCCTATTCATGTCTACCACTAGAAATTATGGAAAGCTCATTATAAACACCATTTATACCAAGTCTGCAATGGATTTATGCTACCTCTTTACTATGCAAATTTTGATAAACTTGCCCCTAAGATCTCCTCTCAGGCTAAGATTGACCTGACAACCCTAGGAAACTGGTTCGGAGAAGAAAAATTCACTTATGTAAGAATTTTCGGCAGTCAAGCCAGACCTCATGTCCTCCCTTTGTACATACCAGACAAGCTATTAGCTCGCGAAATAGCATATCAGCTTACAACTTCATCAGCTACGAAAACTCTCAGGAATTCAAAGAAGCAAGTCTGGCCTCCTTTTCCTCTTAGATGCGACGTCTATACTCTGCATGATTATAAACATGCAGAGAAAGAGGCAGAAAAAATAAGCGTCCTAACTCTCGCCACTTTGCCTAATAGACGCTTCGACCCAAAGAAAATCATCTATAACGCCCTAGATCAGGCCAAGCTTACTAAATTCGAGCATAAAGAAGATGAGTTTTATGACCTGTTCTCCTCCGCCGAGTCAATTTTCCAGGTACAACAACTAGCCAGAATGAGATACTGTGATGACGGATTAGTAGAATTTAACAAACTTAGAGAACAAAGGTTGCAAACTCTGCCTCTAGATTTGTTAGCTACTACCCCGATGAATCAGTCAAGCGAGCCTGAACAACAGCTTACTAATGAACCTCCTACTACATCCGCAATCTATGAAGAAGTCCAGAGAAAAGAGCAGGAGGAACTTCGGAGATTAGAAAAGGAAGAGGCACATAAAAAAGAACAAGAAGAGGCACAAAGGAGAGAATGAGAGGAAGCAGAAAAGAAAGAACAGGAAAAGATAAGGGAAGAAGAACAGAAAAGACAGCAAGAGCAGAGCAGCAAAGAAGTGAATGTTGACACTCAAGTGGACCCAAAATTGCTTGAAGAATGGCAACAATTCAATACAATTATAGGCAATCTTGAGACCTCAACGGATGCCGAAACATCCAAAGCTGCCGATACACAAGATACAGCATCACAGGAGGTTCCAGACAAAGGAACCAGCGGTCCACCCTCAAAGACAGTAGTAGAGATAATTCCAAAAAACCCCTCTGATCAATTTGTTTTGCAAGTAGAGGACATTCCTCCACTAGATGTTTTCTATATCCCGAAACATAGGGCTGTAATAAAACGACAACGGAAAAGAAGAAGGATTGATCAACCTTCTCTGTTCCCTGAACAAACAATAACAACAAATGTGGTATGGAGAGAAGAATTTGACCCCTCCGATGACCTAACCAAGTTATCTCAGTATGCTGGCGCCTATTCGGCAGCCACCATGGATAAGGCATCGGAGGTAAGCAATTTATTGAAGGAAAAGGATCAAGCGATCGCTTTATTGCAAGCACAAGTATCGGAAGAGCAACAGAAGTCAGAACAACTAAGACAACAACTGTCCACACAACAACAATTAAACAACTAGCTAAATAAACAGTTGCAGGAAGAGAAGCAAAGGATTGATTCGGGAGCAATTCAGAAACAGAAGGAACTATCAGAGGCATTATCAAAGTTGAAGATGATGAATGAACAGATGGCAAAGACAAAAGATGAGCAAATTGCTCAATTATCAGCCCAGGTAGAAAGGTTCAAGAGTCTTCCCCAGCCTGCTGAGTTCAGAGCAGAGGCGATGCAAATAAACAAGGCATTAATAACGCAAATAAGATTGTTATGTCATGAAATCGCCCAAGTTGAACCTTTATGCGACATAACATCATCCATAATAGATAAGTCAGTGGATGCCAGACAAGATTTAGAGCAAACCGAAGACACTTTGACAGACTTTCTTACATGGCAGGACTCCAATGAGGGAAAGGCAGCAAACTTGCCCAAAATCTTAGAATCCCATAAGGAAATCCTATTCACAGAATGGCAGTCCCAATTAATGAAAGCAGAGAGAGATGTTTCCCGATGCAAGTTATCTACGAGCAATTTAATTGACTTGATCAATAACACTCTCTATTTATCTAACATGATTTCTCAATGTACACCAGGTAAACTATTATCAGCCAAGACATTGGAGCAGTCATGTAACCAAGAGCTTGAAAAGAATGGGAGATTGATCTCAGGGATTAAAAGCTTAACTTGGGACACCTATTGGTTGTTCCTAGTTAAACCATACAGTCAGAGAGCCGCCCTCAAATGCCTGACAGATGCAATCAGGTGTATTATTCTCGATATACATGATGCCACCTATGCTGCTCAAATCAATTCTCGACTCAGCCGCCCTAAAGAAGTGGAGCCAATGCTGGCAATATGCCAACTTAGGACAAAGGTCAAACAACCAGAAGAATGAATCATCACTGCCGATTTCCAGATCACTGTGGGGGAGATATTTTAAGATCGGATTATACCAATTTAGTAGCATTTTAATTTTGTAGTTTGTTAGCTTAGTTTAGTATTTATAGACCCTTTCATGCATTTAGAAAGGGTCGTAAGTTTTTGTATATGACTTAAGCTTGAAGTTGCACTATTGTACTTCAAGCATATTATTTTATGAAGACTGGACCAAATTTTTCCAAATTTTGACAATGAAGCTTTGATATAAATGTGCACTATTGCCTTTATTTTAAAGCATTTCTGAATCGGAAGAAGGAATTTAAATTGCGATTGGCGTAGGGGATAATTCGCAGCTCATATGGTACTATTATCTATGTCTGAATTTATTCCTTTTATGTGAATTGCTGTTTAGTCATTTATGCTATTATTGAATATGTGAATGTATTTTAACAGTAAACTTTATGCTTTCCACTATTGGATGTTTACAGTTTGCTATTCTTTCAATCATGCATATATCGATAATATAAAAGAGAAGTGTAATATCGCTTTATCAATTACTTCGTTCAACTACTTGAACGAAGCAATTATCATTTAAATGAATGTCTTTGTTTATTGCATAGTGTCATCTATATGCCTATCAGCAAACATAGATTATTAAACATTGCACTTAAAGAATAGAAGCTTCCCGAGATAAAATAGTCATTTACGTTTTCATTCATAGAATAAGTCCTCCATTTATTATCATTTATTTGAAAACCAATCATTCATTCACCCCCTTTTATTCACTATTGGGAAAGTTGTCCCATTATATCCAGTCGGAGCCACCATCCCAAACGGAAAAGGAGCTGTATTAAGGTCCGGACCGGGTGGTTATCCCCCGATGTTGATGTAACAATTTTTGGGGCATCAACACATAGTAAAAGGATATTGATAGGTCAACAAGGTCAAAGAGTATCAGATGAAAGTGTATAAGATGAAAGGTCATTGTTGACACCTAATCCTTGTGATTGGGTGAATATATGTAAATAGATAAATAAGAAATATGAACAGTCATCAGGAGATGAATTGAACAGTCTCTCCCCCATGTATATAATGAAGACCTACTTGATGGAATAAGACACACGAAGCATTTTTTCCTTATGGAGTTACTGCCTGGCCTGACATGGTATCAGAGCCAACTCCTTTTTTAGCTTTTATGTCCTTTGTAACTCCCTATTCCGCTCCTCTGCTCTCCATTCAAAAGAGCTGTCCATTCAAAGCACTGTCTCTCCATTCAAAACTGTTGTCCATTCATAATTTGCTGCATCCTAAACGTTGCATACAAAGCACTGCTCCATAAACGTTGGTGTCAGTGACCTGAATGCTCCTTTGTTGCAACGCTTCCTCTGCTGTAATGTTCCTCTGCTGCAACACTCCTTTGTTGCAACGTTTCCTTTGCTGCAACGCCGAAAGCTGTGTGCTCGGAGGATTGCGTGTAAATGGTATGCTGTACCGTACCCTGCGTTGAATGGAATGTTGGATTACTGCTCTGCGTTTGACTGTGAACTTCATTGAACTCTGCACTGGTTGTGTTGGTCATGGTCTGTGTGTAAATGGGGTGTAAATGGTACCGCTGTTCGGTGTGTTGATAGTTTTAACTCCATGCTGCATTGTTTGTATGTTTAAATAAAAAGAGGGCGTAGTTGAGGTGTTGTTCATTTTTTGGGGTTTGCTAGTGAATTGTGCATGCGTGGATTTAATTTGTCTGGAGCGACATGTTGGAAGAGAGTTTGGATTTTGTGCATATCCAAGACTCGTTTTTTTCTAGCGAGCGACTTTCTGCAATGTGAAAGAAACACTGCATTCACCGCCACTTCATTTCAATTCGCTTCCACCTCACCTCGCCATATTCCATAAGCGCTCCATATTGTTTTTATGCTTGGTCGGCAACGCACCTATATTGAATAAGCCTACGCAGAAGTTTGGTGCGATACATTTTTTACATGAAAACATATGTTCATGTGTGAAGGTCATGATTAATGTGTAATAAGAATAATAATATATTATATAGAGTGATAATATATTATTTCGAATGGGAATAAAAGTGAACGTGACATGAAATTCATTAAGTTTTTTTGTGGCGATGTGTTATATGGTATAACAAAAAAAGAAGAAGACATATATGGGTATATGGAAGGTATAGCATATATATATTTTTCTATCAGCAGAAATATTTTTTTTACAGAATGTATTCAATCATATCCATGGTGGGAATAGTTCTCACTGGCAAGGAGAACTATCCTGAATGGTCTCGGATGATAAAACACACCCTCATTTTCAATGAGTTGTGGAAAGGAGTGTGTGTTGAAGACGGAGACAATGAACTAGTACAAACCTATCTCAGACAAAGAGCTCGTCATTTGGGAAAACAAGAACAACAAAGCTTATGCATTAATCACAGCATCTGTAAATGAAGAGGTGATTCGCCATATTTCGTCATATTCAACTGCCTTTGAAGCCTTACAAAAGCTGAAAGAACTCTATGACTCACATTCTGCACTTAAAGTTGTTCAACTCATGATTAAACTCTTCACTCTTGAACTGCAAAATAATGATCCTCTTGCTCTTGCATCTGAAGTAAAGGTCTATAATGCATGATATCAAATCCACTAAGGTTGAATTGGATATCCTCTTATCGCTTTTCTCAAGGCACTTTATTCCTACTAACTCCAATTATCTTGAGGTCATTGCAAAGCAAATGGAAATCTCAAAGATATAACCTTTGACTCTCTTGTGAAAAAGTTTGCTGAAAGAGAGAAAGCTTTTGGAAAGAAGAAAACCCCTGAATCTTCTGAAGAGGCTGTGTGCCTTGCTCATAAAGAAAAGCATCTTGCTCAAGATTCTAAAAGAGGAAGAGGTGGTCGAAGAGGAAGAGGAAGATATTTCAGAGGCAGGGGGGGCAGACATTCTTAAGGAGAAAAGGCAGATTTGCACTGCATACGCTGCAAAAGAAATGGATCACATGATGCCTCTACATGCAAGCTACCATGGGAAAAAATTGAGCAGAAAAGAAGCCAACAGAACGGTAAAATTGATGATACAAACAAAGGTAAAGCACCTGAATACGCTCACTATGTTGTGGCACAATGTAACATTGGAGTAAATGAAGATTTATTAATGCTTCACTTACTTCTTGGAAAAATGATTGGTTGCTTGATTCAGGAGCAACCTGCCACATGACTCATGGAAAAGATTTTTTTGAAGATTTCACTGATAATCTTGATGGAGTAGTATACTTTGCAGACCAATCAAAAATCAAGCCATCAGGGCTTGGCACAATCAGGCTTAAACTGCTTGGTATTCCAGACTTTCTTCTGCATCATGTTCTATATCTCCCACAACTCAAGAGAAACTTGCTGTCCTTGGTCCACATCTGCCAGCAAGGTCACTCCATTCATATGTTTGATGGCAAGCTTGAGGTGAGAAAATCATCTGATCACTCACTGTCATGAGGGGAATAGAAGAAGAAAGACTTCTCAAACTGCAAGGAACATCTGCTCATAAACAACATTTCTCATATATTTCTCATCATGAAGAAGGTACACTTCCATCAAGTTTATTATGGCATGCTAGATTTGGACATTTAAACTATGACAGTCTCCGTTTATTGAAGAAAAATGGTGTTGCTGGTTTGCCTACAATCCCTAGAAAACTTAAGCAATGTGATGCTTGCATTCTAGGAAAGCATAGCAAACAGTCATTTCATGACTCACATTCAAGAGCACATAGGAAGCTTGAATTTATTCATTCAGATTTATGTGGTCCAATGCCTGTTCCTTCTGCAAATGGAAATAAATATATCATGACATTTATTGATGACTACACCAGAATGTGTTGGGTTTATTTATTGAAGAACAAATCTGATGCTTTCCTAACATTCAAGAATTTTCATAAATGGATTGAAAATGATGTACAATCTCATATTGGGTCTATTCGCACTGATAATGGAAAAGAATATACATCAAATGAATTTGAACAATATCTTCGCCAACATGGGATTAAACATCAAACAATTGTGCCTTATAATCCCAAACAGAATGGTGTAGCTGAAAGAATGAATAGAACAATTTTGAATATGGTACGATCCATGCTTTTTTTCAAAAAAGATAATGTTGTGGGCTGATGCTATTCTATGTGCTGCATATATAAAGAATAGATGTCCATCTAATGCTATAAGAAAAAAGACTCCTTATGAATTGTGGTATGGACATGTTCCTTCGGTAAAACATCTCAGGGTCTTTGGTTCCACCTGTTATGCTTTGATACCAAAGGTACATAGAAACAAACTTGTGCTAGAAGTCGTAAGTGTATCTTCCTGGGGTATTCAAACACCTCCAAAGCATACCGCCTCTATGATGAAGAAAATAAAAAGTTTGTTATATCTAGAGATGTAATTTTTCTTGAATCATCCAAATCTAACAATGTTGTTGAGCGGCAGCTTGATCGCTTGGATAGATTCACAAAAACGAAATCATTTCAAGAATTTGAAAATCAGATTCCACATCTTGAAGGGGGGATTCCTATACTAGATCAACATGTGGAATCTTCTTCTGAAGAATACTCTTCCCCGACTGAAACTCCAACAATGGATGATGCTTTAAGTGATGTAATTGATAGAATTGGGAGACTCAATCTTGATTCACTCCCAACTCAATCAATGGAGCAGCCTGGACCATCTGAGAAGGGTCCCCCAAAGTGGCTGACAAAGACACTTGAAAGTGTTCATCCTGATGAAGTTGGAAAGACAGGAACCAGAAATTCAAACCGGAAAAATGGAGGTGATGTAGATGACTCTAATTCCCCTGTTGATATGGATGTTCCTTATAATTGTGAATTGAACTTGTCTACAGATTTTGAACCAACTTCCTTCAAAGAAGTTGCTTCTCATGATGAATGGAAAGATGCGATGCAAAAGGAGTATGATGCCCTCATAAAGAACGGCACTTGGAAGCTGGTTGATCCTCCATTAGGAACCAAACAATTGGCTGCAAGTGGGTCTACAAGAACAAGTATAAAGCTGATGGCTCACTTGACAAGCACAAAGCTAGGCTCGTGGCAAAAGGTTTTGCACAGAAGGAAGGGGTCGATTATGACGAGACTTTTGCTCCCACAGCAAAATGGGCTACCATCCGGACACTCTTTGCACTAGCAGCTCAGAACGGTTGTAAAGTCCATCAAATGGATGTAAAAACTGCTTTCTTGAATGGAGATCTAAAAGAGAATGTTTTTATGTCCCAGCCTGAAGGATTTGCTGTGAAAGGACATGAACATAAAGTATGCAAACTTGTGAAGTCCTTGTATGGCCTCAAACAAGCACCGGGAGCCTGGTACGAAAAACTAACTGAGCATCTTCTGAAACTCAACTTCAATCATTTTGATCTTGATGATGCAACTTTATTTGTCAAGAAAGTTGGCAAAACAGTTGTATATCTTGTGGTATATGTAGATGATCTTTTAATGACAGGGAACAATGAAAGCTACATTGCATCCATAAAGAAATAATTGGGGAAAAGTTTTGAATGACTGATTTGGGCTATGTTCATTACTATCTTGGCATTGAAGTAACCCAACATCCAAAGTCCATATTTCTTTCTCAAAAGAAATACATTGGAGATTTGTTGAACAGGTTTGGCATGACAGAATTCAATCCTCTCACTACTCCAATGGAACAAAACCTAAAGCTCATGTCTATTGAAGGAAAGGAATTTGAGGATGCAACAAAATATAGATAGCTTGTAGGAAGTCTCATCTACCTCACTACTACTAGACCAGACATTTCATTTGCTGTTGAAATCCTCTCCAGGTTTATGCAAAAGCCTTGTGAGGGACATTGGTCTGCTGCAAAAAGAGTTCTAAGGTACTTGAAGGGAACTCAAGACCTTGGAATCAAGTATACACAGGTAGATGACTTCAGCTTTATTGGATAGTCTGATTCAGACTTCGATGGAGATAAAGAAACTGGAGTATCTACTTCAAGATATGCTATGAGTCTTGGATCAGGAGCTGTCTCTTGGAGATCATGCAAACAATCAGTTCCAGCAGATTCCACAACAGAAGCAGAATACGTGGCAACAGCTGAAGCAACGAAAGAAATTGTGTGGCTCAGAAAAATTCTTGAAGATTTTCAGGTGAAACAAGTACAATCAACTCCACTCATGATTGACAACACCTCTGCAATAAAGTTGGCCAAGAACCCAAAGT